>BCLH01002305.1:9987-40395 GCA_001602315.1 Zoysia pacifica | reverse complement strand
CCCTTAAACTATTTTTTGGTTTAGTTTACCCTGCCAAAACGTGATTTTAGATCAATTTACCCCCTGATGCAATTTGTCTTTTTTGTTTCTCAATACACAAGCATAATCTTAAGATCAAACTTTACGAGATGATAAAGCACATTATAACACATGTTAAAAAATACGCTATAATTTTTATCCTTATTTTTATAGGGAAATACATTTAATAGTAAATTAATCTTTGGGATACAAAACTATATGCAAGATAATGATAAAAAAATGAAGACGCATTTTTCTAATATTTTTTATGATGTGCATTATCATCTCGTAAAGTTTCATCTCAAGATTATGCTTGTGTACGGAGAATTAAAAAAAATATAAATTGTATTATGGGGTAAATTGAAACAAAAAGGCATTTTGTGGGGATAAACTAAACCAAGAAATAGTTTAGTGGGTATTTGGACTTTGATTATACTTGGGGGGGGGGTGTAAATTGAGTTTTAACCTAAAACATTATGTAATAATAGAAGTGAAATGACCCATCAATTCATAATCCCTTGCAAAACCAATGCACAGAATGCGCATATCGCCAGGCTTCCTCTTCATCTGGATAGTGGTTAATCAAAGAAATAATAGTCCTAATGACATTTCTCGAAAGGACCGACATCACCTAAAGAAACCAGGACCCAGTTCGACCAACCCCGCCACGAACAAATTTGGGAAATTAAATACAACCCACACATTTAGCAATCCTCATTGCTCCACCAAGCAGCCAACGAATTCGCGAGAAAATGGACGGATCGGAGCACCCGCCCTCACAAAACATTCGAGTCCTCCGCCCCAAAGCAGAGAAACGACGATGTAGAGCATGATGAAAGATTATCCGGTGGATTAGGGCGTGTGCTTACCGGCGGAAAGGAAGAGGAAATTCGGGGCTGCAGCGAACGGGGGCGACGCCTGCCCTGCGGGGATTGAGGGAATGCGAGCGCGGCGGGCGGGTTGGCTAAATCTAGTTGGGGTGGGGTTCGCGGGTGCCGTGTTCGTCGGGGAGGAGGGGGCGGTGGAGGAGAGACCTGGAAGAGGGGCAAGGGAGGCGGAGGAAATGGTGGCGGGCCCGAGTCGCTTTGGACGGTCGGAGGATCGGAGGGTGGGTCGGTTTGGACGACCCGGATGCGTGAGTGGAGGGCACGACACGAACCGGAGCGCGGGGCCCGGGATCGGGAGTCCGGGACCCGCCGTGCGTGTGCCCTAATTTAAATCGCGTCGGACCGTACGCTGCATTCCATTTTCCTACAATATCCAAAGAAAATGATTTTTTATTCCTAAAAACAAAAGAAATGATGTTTTGGCAAATTATTTTTTATCATTATTTGTTTATCTCTTAGCAACGCGTATAGATCAAACTTAAAAGTATAAAAGGCTTTTCCACGACGCTTCTATTTATATGAAATTTTAGATACCTAAAATTTTGTTCTAAACCAGCTTTTTTTATAAAAGTTGTAAAGTGATCTGGTTTTAAAAAATAGTAAGTGTTAAATAAATATTTGATAATTCAAGGGGTTATCAAGATCTGATGTAAATTTAGATGGAATTATTTAGATGTCATCTATTATACTAGTGTTGTCAACATGAAATAGATTTCATCAGCAGTAGAATTACCTTTTTTCTATTGCTAAACTGGACTTTATCAGTTGGGATCAAGCTTGATTTAAGACAAAAAGTGCTTATTTTTTCTTTAATTGGGTTGTAAAATTACATTCCTTAGATTTGTTATCTATGCACTTTTTTTACTCCAACCCTATTTTAAGCAGAGGCTTTATTGAACATGTATTTGATACGATTGCTTCAGAAATTTCCAATTTGTTTAGATCTTGTCCATGTCTGGAGAAAATTTACCCCTTCAATACTTTCTGCTAATATGTGTAGCCATCCTCCTCAATAAAATAAAAAAAGAAAAGGACATATAGCTGTAGTTTCAAAAAGATACCCCGTATTTGTTTTTTCGTCCCATAGGCCATAGCCTAGACGTCCATGACTCACAGATTGGTAGAAATTTATAGGTCTTGCTTGTTTGGCTCAAGTACCTTAAAGAAATTTTTCTAGGTTATACTTTTCTAAAATTGATAGTTGTTGGGGGTTTCCAGCTGCTCGGTTAGGTTTACCCAATTTTGATACCTAGTCCCCGTCTGACAAGGGATTATAATTATTCAAAAAATTCTTATACTTTAGATTATTCATAAAAATAACTTATTTAGCTTATTCATATAATATATTTTTAATGTTAAAACTATTTGAATATATTTTTAATGTTAAAACTATTTGGTAAAAGAGCTTATCTAATATGGATTATAGGTGGTGGGAAGAGATAAGTTAAAAATATATCATTTGTAGCTTATGGGTACTAATACAACAACAAAAAGTGGTTATAGATAATTATACATAATCACTTATAGATTTTAAGTATTTGATAGAGATTATAGCATAAGTTGTTATAATCATTTGCAAAAAATAGCATCATAGTCTCTACCAAATGAGGTCCCAGTCAAAATGAGTATGGCAGATATTAGATAAGCCCCCATGTACCACTTTGTAGATGTTCATCTGCATTGTGTATTGATTTGGCATAAACATTCATTTCTACTTATTGCTTGAAAGTGGCCTAGAGAGGGTGAATAGGCCAACTTAAATTTTTTTTACAAATTAAGACTTAAATAAACTGTCATCCCTCTGGACACTCCGGCCACCGGTCGGACACTCCAGCGTCGGAGACTCCGACTATTGATCGGACACTCCGGCAAACACTGGAACTTCGAATACAGGAATTTTAAGCTAGATCTATCAAATTTACTTGAACCAAAAATAATGCGGAAGTACTACAGCAAGCAAGAAAGTAAATAAGGCTAGAACAAGCTACCTAATAGATCGATGCCGAAATGTAAATAAAGCGAGTAATAGATCTAAAACCGATAGAAAATAAGAAGCACACGGAGACACAAAGATTTACTACAAAGTTCAAATCCACTAAGGATCCTACTCTCCGTTGAGAGGTTCACAAAGAACCGGGTTTCACTCAACCCTTTTTCTCTCTCAAGACGAGCACTAAGGTCGAGATGAGTGCTTCAATATCAAATCCCTTTCGAGAGGGCAACACAAACTTCTCAAGGCTCACCACACTGAGTTGGGAGCTCTTGAGCACGCCTAGTCGTCTAGGAGCTTAAAGCTCCAAAGGTAACAAATGCGAAATCAACTTTCCACCTCCACAAATGCTCTTTGTAATCAAAGGATGCTCTCAAAGCCTTTGAAAGATTGCCCTCTCACTTTCTTTGCTCAAATCTAAGCAATGAAGCCTTAGCAAGAGTGTGAGAGAGTGTGAGAATGAGCTCAAGTGTGTTCAGGTCAAAAATGAGGCTAAAAGATTGTTCTACCCGTTGGAGAGGAGTGTTTTATACTCCTCACCTCTGAAAGAGTCGTTGGTGTGTCAGAACCATCGAAGTCTCCGGCCCATAGCCGGACACTCTGGCTCCAGGCCGGACACTCCGACAAGTGTCAAAGAGGCAAAATTTAGACGTCGGAGTCTCCGACTAGGGGCAGACACTCCGACAAGGGGTGTACTGGACTCGGTGAAAAATACTCAGAGTCTCCGACCTAGGAGCCGGACACTCCGGCAAGGGGTGTTATAGAGTCCGGAATAAAATGCCCAGAGTCTCTCGCTTGAGGCCGGATACTCTGGCGAGGGGTTCTCTGGAATCCAAGGAAAAGGCCAGAGTTCCTCTGGACTCGAATAAAATGGGCGGAAGTCTCGGGCCTGAGGCCGGACACTCCGGCCAGGAGTGTTTTGGAAATGATGTTTTAGCTGGGATTTTGAGCATTTGCTTCAGATTTCCACTTCATTTCCCGTCTCTCTTAATAGTACGACATGTCTAAACTCAAAGATAAAAATAAAACAATAAGAATCTTCAATAAGCTTCGCTTTAAACATGTCTCTTCTTTTCTCTATTTTTGATTACCTGCAATTCTTCATAGAACTCAATAGAACACGTTAGCTCTTTAATTACGTTGTCATTTATCACCAAAACCCACAAGGGGCCTAGATGCACAAACAATCTCCTCCCTTTTTGGTGATTGATGACAGCACAATTAAAGCTTCAAGAGAGATATAAAAACAAGATTTTGGATGCATTGATATAGCGAGCTCCCCTCCATGTGTGCATCTAGATCAAAATATAGCATGACAAGTCAAAATGCACATATTACAAAGATAAAATTTGTGAGAGCTCCCCCTATATCAATCCATCCATGGGGTGTAACTAGTTTGTGTAACAACAATGTATAGATGTGATGCTCATGACAAGATAGAATCACACAAATGCAAAGCGAGAAAGTAAACAAGCGCCAATACAACCATACATGATAATAAAAGTACAAGGTCTCAAGATTACAATCATTCAAATAGTCTTAACACAAGTCTCACACATATTCAAAATGGATAACAAGGAAGATAACTACTTCTCCCCCTTTGGCATCACATCGCCAAAAAGGAGAAAAGAAGTGAAGAGAAGCTCAATAGAAATCATAGTCTTCTATTTCTGCACCACCACCGTCACCGCCATCATCCCCATCATCGCCGTCATCATCATCATCATCACCATCATCTTCTTCTTCTTCATATTCCAGATCACCTTTCTCCCTAGGATCTTCGGCTTCTCTAGCAACTTCCTGTGCAAGACGATATGGAGCCCAAGGATCTGGCTACGGCTCAATAGGAGAAGGTGAAGAGTACTCACGAGGAGAAGTGAACTAAAGAGAAGCTTGAGCACCAAGCCTTTGAACCTTGTCTTTAAGATAAGAGAAGCGCTCATGAGACCTCTGAAAGTGTTTCTCAGATTTTCTTGCTTGGGAGGAGCAAAGGTTGAAGATTGATCGAAGAGCTCTAGAGATCAAGGAGCTCTTCTTTCTCGAGGCTTGAGTCTTGCCAATGTGAGAACTAGTGGAAGTGAAAGTTGCTCCAACGGGAGAGTCAGCACGAGAAGAAGGAACAGCTGAGATTTTGATGGAGTGGACTCTGTATGGACTATGGACTTTGTCATGAGAGAGTCCATAGCCACAAGTCTGCTCAATGGGTGCCATGATATAAGGAGAATATCCACAACTCTTCGTAGGAGAGATGGAGTCCTCGATGATGGAATAGTAGATGAACATAAACACACTAAATCCCTTTTTTTTTGTCCGGGTGGTTTTGCATATACGAGAGTAAAGTCTTCGTGTTGTGCAAGATACTGGTAGCATCACCACTCTTGGGATCTAGTGTGTGACAGAAAAAAGCTATGAGGATCTTGTAGTAGGAAGTCATACCATGAACCATCCCATAGATAGGAGGCCCAAAGTCACAGTCTTACATGAAAGTGATCTCCTCATTGTTCAATGTCCTTTCACCATGAATATTCTCATTGGCAAGATCTTCATCATCAAATCCAAGAATTGAAGCAAAGAACCGGTGAGATGCATGAAAATGGTTGCCTTCAAGGCTCCAATGCAGCACCTCATCCTCACCACTGTGATCGATCCAAAGTGTGGAATAAAACTGAGCTATGAGCTCCTCATTCCATCCATGCTGGAAGCCCATGATCTTCTTTACATTCCTGGCTTCACACATTCTAATCACCTCATCAAACACTAGATCCTTCTTCTTCTCCATGTAGTTCCAGTCAATCCATTTTCATGTGGGTGGTCCTCTTCTTCTTGTCATAGATCATGGTTCTGTACCAATCAAGCTGAAACATGTTATGGAACCGGTGATCCACGATGCCATCCTCAGTCTCATACAAGTAGGGGTTCTCCAATCACTTGGGCATCAAATCATGTTTACCCCTTTTGTAGTCTACCATCATTCTGGGGTTGATAAACTTAGGATACTGCACCTTGGGGTAATGCACTCGGTAGACAAAGTTGCGTTTGAGAGAACGAGTACCCTTACGCTGCCCCACTGACTCATCTGGATCAGTTGGCCCACCCATAAGCCCTTTTTCTTTTTTCTTTGGGTTTCCCTTTTCCTTTGGCTTTTGGGTCAGCGGACTTCTTTGAGGCAGGCTAAGATGAACCACCCTCTTGAGGTTCCCGAATAACAATGCCGCTAGAAGTATGACTGGGCTGCCTCTACCTCTTGACCAAGGGACTTCGCACCAGAGCTATCTCCTCTCCACTATAGGAGCTACTCCCTTTAACATTCTTGGTATGAGGCATATGTCAAAGAAAGATTTACAAGCAATAAGTAACCCATATGAAGTGAAGAAGAAGTTAAACGAAGTTTGAATTGAACCTGGAAAGATAGAACAGAACAGGAAGGGTCGGAGTGTCTGGCTAGGTGTAACATCCCAAAATTCTCGAATTATTAAAGTGACTTTTCCCCAAATTTTCATTTTAATTAAATTATCTGTCTCAATATTTCGTTCTGTTCGAAAATCATTCGTTCCGAAATTCGTTTCGTCCAAATCTGAAATCCGTTCGTCTAAATTAATTCGGTGCCGAAATAATTTAGTCCGCGTAATTTTTACGTTTGACTAAAATTATATCCGGAATTTTTCCAAATTAATTTTCGGGTCTCGAAATATTTTCTTCTCAAATTAAATCTTTTCAGTCTTTTTAATCTTTTCCTGGTTATTAATTAATTTTCGGATTAATTTTTAACCCTCCATTTCTACCCCTATAAATGTTCTCTCAACCCTAAACCCCATCACATTTCCCTCACTTCCTTTCTTCCGCCGTAAGTCCTATTTTCTGGAACCGTCGCCTTCCCTCGCGCCGCCTCTTCTCCTCTACGTCGCCCGCTCTCGCTGCCTGCTCTGCGCTGACTTTCGCAGCCTCGTTCTCCGAGCCGCCGAAGTCCCCCGTCGCGCTGCGTTGCTGCCGTTCTCCGCGTGGAAGCCAGAGCAGCGTCACCAGTCGCGTCGTCGCCAGCGCACGTCGACTCCACCTCGATCTCCGCGTCGTCCTGCGCGTCTGAAGACTGCAGCCGCACCGAGTACTCCGTCGCGTGGCTTCGTACTCCAGCGCGATCTCTGTGTCGACCTGCCGTGGATCGCGTCGTCCTCGCCTGCACGCGTCGTCCTCGCCTTCACCGGGGTTCACGCGTGCAGCACCCCCCCTTTTGACTTCCGGACCGAAGACCGCGTCGCCGTCCCTGCCGCGTCAGCGCCCGCGTGAACTTCCTCTGGACCGAAGAGTGCAGCGCCGCGCCGCTTCTCCGTTTTCCGGTTCCTCCGATCTCCGATTTCAGCTCCGATTTCCAAAGACCCTCGATGAGAACAGTTTTCTCTCTCTTAATTTCCTTTTTCCTTTCTGATTAATTGTTAGATTAATTGCTAGTTTAATCTGCGATTAATTATTCTGCAATTAATTTAATTTCTTGTGGTCTCAATTGTCTACAATTTTCGGGGAATCCCGTTTGATCTCCGATTAATCTCGAAATTGTCCCGTTATTTTTGTTCCGTCGCGATTATTGTGTAGGGTTGTTCCGGGAACTGTTTTACGCACGTTTAGTCTAGTAATTTCGATTTAGATTCTAATTTCAGTTCTATTCTTTGTCACGTAATTAGTGTCTAATCCCTGTTGCTCGTGTTGTGATTAGCTGCTGTCTCTGAGGAGGAGTTCTGCGAGCCAGCTCAGTTCGACGATCCGGATATTGACTTCGATCCCGAGTTGCCAGGCAAGCCGCGTTCCTTGATCACTTTGTTCCCAGCATTTTAAACTGCATGTTTTGTTTGCAACCTTAATTTGCATGCCAACTATTTTAAAATGTGCTAGCAACATTCCTAAGCCGTGCCTGTTTACTGTTCCATAAATATCAACCCTAGGATTGCTTTAGTACATTTATTTTACTTTTATGCTTAGCCATGCTTAGTAGCATTTATTTTTATCTCACACCTATCACTATAAATGGAATTTGTGTTAAAATGCTTTTGAACTGTGCTTCAAATGTGTGAGTATTGCAAATAACTATACATAACTATTTAGCGAGGGCAGGAGGCAGTATGAGGAGCTGGGGGACTTTCGGGAAGTCCTTATGTGAGTACCTGTGGCGGGTACACTGGAGGCTTCGGCCTTGGCGGCGAGTTTGTTGGTTGTTGGAGTTGTGGTTGGAGAGATGGCCTGCCCCGACAATTAAGGACCGAGTCCTTCGAGCCTTGTACGCTCAGTTGACAACCATGCACACCACGTTACCCTGTATGGGTAGTTGGCTTGATCTTGAAGCTTGCCGAGACTGGTTGTTTACCCGTGGGTTGGCGGTGTAGTGTTAGAATGGTGTTGAGCTTTGACTCCCCACATGAGATCGAGATACCCCACCTGATCAGTGGTAGGCTCTTCACAGCTCTAGGACCTGATTGCGTAGGCTTTTAGGATCCCTATCCTGGAGGACGGATGACGCCAGTTAAAGCTTGTGGACGGGTCTTGTGTGTTCATCGGGGCTACGACGGTAGTTCTCGATGACGCATCCCGTGGGTCCAGGTGCATAACCTCTGCAGAGTTTTAGTCGATGCGCATTGCCACGTCCTTTTGGAAGGATACCACCCTGAGTTGTGCTCCTCGTTGAGTAGTTTTGTTTTTCTTCCTCCTCTCTTTTTCTAAATGTTTTTGACTTCGGCCTTTGAGCTGTGGCCGAGTGTGGAGATTACATCGGCATTAAAATGAACCCTCGTCTGAGATAACGGAGATCTCTGCGGTGCAAGATAATAAAATTTGACAAGTTTGAAAAAAAAGCTTTATTGCATACTTTAAACAAAATAAAATGTTTAAAACTTGCATTTAGCACTTGAGCCATGCCTTTACCCTTGAAACATTTTGCATGCATACATTGTTGTTAGGTAGTACGCGGTTTGCTGAGTATTCGTACTCACGGCTTCCTAATTTGTTGTTTTCAGAGGATTCTCTCAGTTTCGACTTCGACTACGTCTCTGACGGCCCATGACGTCCGCTCCTACGCTCGAGTTAGCCTGTGTGGAGGAGGTTCGCTTCTGTCGCCATGTTGATGCTTCCGCCGCTGCTTTTGTTGGATTTACGATAGAGATATATCTGCTCTGATATATTTTCGGCCTGCGTGCCGATGGACCCCTTTGGAAGATTTTATACTAATCATTTTTACTCTGATCTGCTATTTTTTAATTTGTTTCTTGCTTAATATTTCTGTTATGGTTTCTTGATTGATCGCTTGTGATATCGTGATTGCCAAACTCCTGGGATTGGCAAAGTCACGTGAGATCGGGACTTATCGAAAGGTAAGTGAAAACCCGGTCGTTATAGGTGGTATCAGAGCCATACTTGACCGTAGGAGCGTAACCGTAGAACTGTACGTAACTAAGGATTATTTCTAGAGTTCCTAATCTGCTAACAAACCTTCATCGTGAAAATTATTTTCTTAAATTTCTTCGTTTGCTCGGTGAGAGTCTTGTTTGCTTAGAATAGTGCTTGTTTAGTTATCTTCGTTCTAATCTGCTCGCTTTCTATCTTCTTCAGTAATTATGTTTCTGTTAATGATATCTTTCTGATCAGAATTGTTTTCCTGCAACAGATGGCTCTGAGGAGGTCTAGACGCCTTCACGCTCGTTTTGAGGAGGCCGCTCTGGAGGACCCTGAGGTACCGCTACCCGCTGGGCGTGGTCGTGGTGCTGTCCCCAGAGGTCGTGGTCGCGGCGCTGGAGGCCGTGTACCAGTGCCACCTGCGACGGACGCGCCTGGCGTTGGTCGAGGGCGTGGCCGTGGGCGTGGCCGTGCTGGAGCTTCTGCCCCTCAGGCTGGAGGTCGTGGCAGAGGAGTTGCCATGGACCTTGAGTTTGAGCCTGCTGGAGTTGCCGCGCCTGGTGAGAAGCTTCCAGTTGCTCTGAACCTGGCGGAGGTGATGGCTCGACAGACCCTTCTGCTTGAGCGTATTGTCGAGCAGTCACAGCAGCAGCAGCCTCGTGATCGTGCTCCTGCTTCTGACGCAGCACCGTACCACCAGTCAGCTGGTTCTCGCATGGCGATGTTTCTGAACATGCGCCCTCCTACTTTTGACCGTGCAGTCGATCCCTTGGATGCTGACGACTGGCTCAGGGATATTGAGAAGAAGCTGGACCTGATTCAGTGTGACGATCAGGAGGCAGTTCGTCTGGCAGCACACCAGTTGACAGGTGCAGCTGGAGCTTGGTGGGACACTCTGTACGCCACACTTGATGAGCCTGAGCTGTTCACTTGGGATGACTTCGTCACCGCTTTCCGTGGTTTCCACATCTCAGAGGGAGCCATAGAGGCGAAGGCGGAGGAGTTCCGTACTCTTCGCCAGGGGAGTATGACTGTCACCGAGTACGCCAACCGCTTCACTCAGCTGAGTCGTTTTGCACCTGAGGAGGTCTCGACTGAGCGTCGCAAGATATACTGGTTCCCCAAGGGCCTACGTCTTGAGATGCTTCCTCGTCAGTTGCTTAAAAAGTATAAAACCAGATTTTATTGCAAGATGATGTTCAACTAACTCGCGGCTCAATTCGGACATTTCATTATAAGACCATGCAAAATAGTCCACATATTCTTTTAATAAGCTGATCAAGCACTTGACGGTGTCATGCGTCAAAGAAGATGATTCGATCATAGCAACACAAGCTGAGGCATTCGCATGAACAATCTCTACGTCATCACTAACCTATTGTATCAAAAATTGATGGAATATAGAGGGAACACATATATTAGTATGAATCCAATCACGTCCTAAGATTAAGCTATAACTACTACACACATCGGCAACAAAGAAAGCGGTAGCTATGGTTTTGCTCCCAACGGTGAGCTCCACAGAATCAACCCCTTTAGCCTCGATAGGGTCTTCTGCTCCCACACTGTTTAAAGTCATGTTAGTCCGGATGAGCTCGTCATCGGCTTTACCTAGCTTCTTAACAAATAATACAGCATTAAGGTAACAATAGCACCGCTATCTACAAGCATGCAAAAAATCAGTGATCCTTTAATATGACCTCTCACGTAGAGGGGTTTCAAATGGTTCTCCGATTCTTTGGGCTTTTCAAAGATAGCGTTCTTTGGCCCAAAGTCAAATTGTGCCATAACCGCTTCTTCTTCTACGAGCGAATAATCGAAAATGGATAAGCAAATGGTGTTGATGTCCATACATTTCTGAGGCGGTGTAGGCTCGTAGTCCAAGAGGTCGTCGTCGTCGAACTTGGACATATCAATGTCTTCCTTGGGCGAAGGCGCTGCAGTGTCCTCTCCAAGCACGGCATCGGCCAGCCTGATTACCTTCGGAGTAGCCACCGCTTCCTCCATCACCAACGGATTGAGAGCTTCGGGCTCATTAACTCTCCACTGCTTAACTTGAGGGACCATTGTTTTGATCTCGTTAAAGACCTCATCCCTCTTCTTGTCCACCTCCGCCTCTCACATCTTTCGGAGGCGTAGCCTTTGAAGCTTCCTATTTTGAGTGTAGGTCAAGCCAGGCAGACACCACCTCGGTTGTGTGTACCGGATCATCCAAAGTGATCGGTCCCGTGAAGACTCCCCTGAATTTGACATCGGTTGTTTCGATTTCATGACAACTTTGGATACGCTCTCTTGACGAAGAAAAGTAGAAAGGGCAGGTTCATTGCCTTGCTTTGGACGTCACTCCTGCTTAGGCATGGTGGTGGAGCCCCCTCCTTGAGTCTTGATCGGTCAAGACTCCATCCGATCCGGAATAGGGCCAGAGAGTCTTGTAAAGACATCTCCCCTTGTTCTGTTTCACCCGGATGAAATGGCGGGTATAGCATCGATGGAACGGGCATCGGTGGTATGAGCATTGGTGGCACCGACATCCATGGCCCTATGTATGGATGCCACACCGAGAATTGTGGACAAAGCATAGGATGAAACCATGAAGGTGGCACTCCAAATCCATGTGGAGGAAGAGGAGGAGGCCCACGAATATCCGTGGTTTGCCTCATCTTCTTCCTAGGTGGGCTGCATCACCTTGGTCTTGGTAGTGATCTTTGCCGTTTTATAGACCGATTGTTCAAATCGGTATTTTGGTTATTGTACTTAGCCATGAGACAGTCGAAGGCACTTTTAGGCCCCATCTTCCATTCCGTGGCTTTACCTTGGTTTATCTTTCACTTGCCCACCTTCGAATTCTTCGGCTTTATCATCTTAGGTTGTGAAGCTTGCCCTTCGGGTCTAGAGCTTTGGATGGTGACTTTGAGAGACTTTTAACCATTGGGAGACTTCTCGAGAACCTTTTTAGAGCCCCTTTCTCACTCGGAGAAATGGACATCTCCTCCCCGATGATCACGTTTTTCCCCTTGGTTGCATCGGCTTGATGACACCGAATCAACACCTTGGGGTTGAGCTCTAGAGTGTTGACGGAGAAGAGGTGCTTGTCGATCTGCATCTCTTTAAGAGTCAATCATCTCTCATTAAGGGGCGATAGTCGGTACATGCACGGATCGAGCTAGAGTCTTGGCAGGGCTGCAAAGGCATTCTAGCTACATTACACTCTAGAGGATTTTATGATTATTTTTGTTATTTGAAAAATATGATAAATATCATATATTTTGTTATAATTTACTTTATTATTAAGGATACTTAAAAATAACTTATAATTTTGCACATTTGAACTAATTTTTGAAACAAGATGAATGGAAAATAGACTAAATATATTTAGGGAGATAGAAATAAAAATATCATATATTTTATTATAATTTGCTTTATCATTAAATACTAAAAAATAACTTATAATTTTACACATTTGAACAAATTTTTGAATAATATGAATAGAAAAAATAATACTTTTTAAATATATTAAGATTGCAGAAATAAGTTTAGTGATTCACATGAGACGGGAGTAATAGTTTAGGTGCTAGAAATAAGTTTAGAGAGCTAGATGAGACGAGGGCCCCTGATGAGACGGCTTAGAATCATTTGAGTCTATATTGAAATATACCAAATAAAATTGATCAGTAAGTTTTATAATTTATTTAGAAAATAATGGTATAAATAAAAACTCTTTAATTCACCTCCTATATTCTGACATATTCTAGTTATTGTATTTGGCAGATTTTAAAATAAACCCAAATAAATGTGGACTAATACCATGTTTGCATTATCGAAAAAATAAGTGGCGAAACTAAAAATATTACCAAGTTTTTCCATTTTTCCGGTGCTTAGGTTGACCGAACTAGTACACTTGTAGAAACGTGCCGGAGCAATAAGCTCTACGCGCGCAAAAACTGCTGGAAATTTTGGTCTCCCCGCCATAGGAAACGTGCTCGAGCTAATTCTCCCCGTAAATGTGGTAACTACCCACACGGACACACGTCTTCTAAATCCTCCGCTCTCCCACCTCCCTCCAGAATCTCCTCTTCGGCTCTCCTTCCACCATCCACACGGAACTATCGCGATCGTAGAAACGTGCTCCTTTCCATTGACCATCTACTTGATCCGCTTCCCTCAGATCCTAGAAGTTTCTAACCTTAGTTGGAGCTGGTTTGCGCAAATGGGGCTGGCGATCAACTGACCTGAATTACTCAGGTAATTTTCTTCGCTTTGTCGTTCAGCAGTTAATTTTCTGTCAGCTCTGTTAAGAATATTATAGATTAGGTTCAAAATAATAAATTCTGCTCATCAATTATGTTTTGTCTGTAACGGGAAGGCTACTGGAACCTGCAATCGAGTTGCTAAAAGAAATTTTATTCTGGTAGTTCTTGGATTATCGTTGCTAGATAAATTATCAAGGTACGTATTTGCTGATCATAGAACCAACGTAGGTCAACAAGCAGGTCTTTAAACTGAAATATTATCTTGAAGGAAAAGCGAAAATGCCAAGGATACCTAGAAGACTATGGAATCTAAACTTGGAACCTGAAGCAGAGGAAAATGATCAGCAAGACGAAGATATGCAAGATCCACCAGAGCTCAATATTGGGTTTCCAGAGGGGACACAATCACAGAATAGGTCATTCAAAATAATATGTGAGTTTCTGTTTCTTTTTTTCTTCTTCCATATATGTTTGTCTATGACTAGGTATATGAGTCTTGTCTATGATCTGTAACTTCTAAGGTCAAAATGGAACTGTTAGAGAGGTTTTCAGAAATTTTCGAACATCAGGACTGGAAATTCAAAGGAGTAAGGGTACTAGTTGAAACCGATGAGAATGGTGTTCCAAATCAGTGGTCTGAATCTATTCTCTCCTCGTACCTTGGTGAGCTAGCAAAGAATTCATCGTTTGCACCATTGCACATACCAAGATGGGACACAAACTATTCAAAGGCCCAAAAGAACGCATCATCAAGGATGTTGAGGTACAGAATAATTTGGAGTCTAGATCTTTTCTTTTTCTTAGACAATTTTTCTATCTAAACCCTGAAACTGTAAATACTCCACTGATTGATCTTTTATTATTTCCAACAGAAAAAATTTGTCTACAGTGCAGAGACAAAATAGTTTACTCAAGACTGGATCCTTAAAACTGTGAATAAAAGGTGGAGAGATTATAAGTCAGACTTGAAGAAACAATACTTTAAACTAGATGAGAGGACACTGGAGCAAATTGAAAAGGATGTCCCGACGGTCTTAAGGAAAACCAATGGACTTTAGTATTAGAACTATGGTGCAGCGATGCACATAAGGTTATGTCACGCTCGGGTTTTAAGGCTAAAACCAAATAAATTTTTATGTGTGCTCAGGAATTAAGTTTCACACATAAAACAATTTTATTAATAGTAAATTGAACAATGTCTCGAATACACTAAAAATAACCTATTACAATAGTGACTAAGAGTCTTAGAAATTACTACAAACCAAAGCAGAGGAAAACAACTAAAAAGACTTGGGCTTCCACAGACAGTTGACCGGAGAAGTAGCTCGCCTAGACTTTAGCTCCAGCGTCCTCAGAGCTCTCCCAGACTTCTTCTTCCACTGAGCAGCATTTACAAAGACAAAATTGAGTACGTGATGTACTCAGCAAGTGTGGAAAAAAAAATAACATATGACAATAAACAAAGCAAAGGCAACATATGGTTTATTTGCATAAAAGTACACATTAGAGACACACTTTCTATTAAACACCTATTTACTAAGTGATAGACATCGCACCTATAGACCAATATAACTACAGCCTACTCAGCTGTAGCACCATCATAAAAACCAATCACAGTCTCCCACTGTAATCACCAACCCAACCATACCAAATCCTGCTAATCATGTCAAGGTCCACGCATGCTCATGACCGTAAACACGACTGTCACGACAGTTTTAACTCTGTAGAGATTGTACACAATTTTTCATGAGAAGTGATTCCATTCCCTGTTTTTAAGTGGACTAAAGAATCTCTATTATGTTTGTGTCATCGCACTCGCACACATTCATTGGTGTGAAGGTCAAGAGATCACTTCAAGACTTTTGCATGAATTTATCTAGCTTGTACGTGCCCACTGAGATTTCACCTAATAAGTCACTAACCGTAACCTTGAAAAGGCTCCCTCTTATGCCAGATGGTTCTCGAAACTAACCCTCTTTCCTACACATCTCTCCCCAAGCGAATCCAGGCATAATCCGCTTTCCCCGCTCCACCCGTTGGCACGCACAAAACTGGTCTCTACCACTTACTACGCTAGGCCGCGCCCAAACTTGGCTCGTGGTTGTACAGTAGCGCATGAGTGGTCGTTCCACGAACTGGTCTTTAGATTTGGAGAGATAACATACCAAAGGACATTGCCAGTAACCCCGCACTCAGCCCTACACCAACCATATTCCCCAAATCACTAATCTCTATGTTGCAATCAATTAACCCATTAATCCTCGTGAAGCAAGTATGATAATGAATCAAGTTAACATCACCCATCCCGACAATAGCAAGCTAAGCACATAATCTACCCAATGAAAAGGTAAAATAGTGCAACAAGGTATGGTAAGGAAAGACTATATAATTCCTAACAATAGGTACGTAATCAATTTGACACAAGCATGCAATATACAAAATAGAAGTTTTATACATTAGGCACAAAATGGTCAAGAACACTTGTCTTGCTGCTCCTGAGAATAGTACTCGACGGCTTCGAAGTCTTGCTGCTGGAAGTCCTCGTACAACGGGTCCGGAACGAAGTCGCCTAACGCACGAAAGCACAAACAATCAATCAAATGCAACAAAAACAGATCAATATCAGTATGATTATGCCATGAATACATGGGTTATTTCGTTACGATCGTTTTGGTATAAAGTTCACTGAAATCGAAGCTACGGTTTAAAAGTTATAGCCTTTTCAAGGTTCGGGGACTAATCTGCAATTATCAATTAAGTTCTGAGGACCTATAAGTAATCTACGAAATTAATTGAGGACTAAATAGTAATTACAAAAAAGTTTAGGGGCTAAATTGTAAAATGTCCTCAGGCAAGGGCTGTTCTGTAATTATATAAAAGTACAAGGGGTTTTTTGTAAAATTAATTATTAATCAAAATAATTATTAATTATTTTTTAGGTTAATAATATCTTTTATTATTTATTAATTAACAACTAATTCGAAACTAATTATCCTAATTTCTAATTAACTTTCAATTATATTTCGGCTCTGCTGACGTCATGCTGACGCAGTAATGCGGTTGTTTATTTTATTTGCAGAAGCTAGGATAAATCGGGGCCTTAGATTTCAAATGGGATGGATCTGGTTAAGTGGCCTATGTGGCGCGACCAGAGCTCTCGGATCTGGATCAAATGACTAGGATTCAATGAACCTAATTAAAAAGGAGCGTTTCAATCCGATCCGATCCGTCCAATCTGGATCGAACGTTCTCGGGCGGGCGTGACTGGGTTGGCCGGTGCGGCCAGAGGCCGGGCGGCGACACCATGGCCGGCCCTTGCCGGAGTTTTGCTGGAACGACGATTCCGGTGGCTGGGGTCCACAGGGAATGGCTTAAAAGGACGAGGGTGGCGCGGGGGTTCTCACCGAGCTGTCAGGCATGGTCAAGGATGGCCAGACGGTGGCATGCAACGGTGAGGTGGTGGCTCCGGGGTTCGACGACGTCGGGGAGGCGGTCCAGGCGGCGGCGCTCGACGAGAAACGGTCAGGCGGGGGCGGCGTAGCTTGAAGCATATCGGCACGGTGTCAGAGCAGCTCCTGGTGGCGCGACTAGAGGAGGTGGTGCTAGGGTTTGGTGGCAGAAGGGGGGCCGAGGCGGCGTTTACATATGGGAGCCAGAGGCAGTCACGTTCGGAAGGTCGTGGCTCTGCTAAGGAAAGGTGATCCCTCGGGGTTTTTGAAAAGTTCTGGCCGGCGCACACTAATGGAGGGAAGAGATCGCGGGAGTGGTGGAAGGAAGGTGATGACGTGTGGGGTCCACCTGCTAGTGAGGGGAGAGAAGGAGAGGTGCGGCTAGGCCTGGCTAGGCCAAGTGGGTGTAGGTAATTTGGGCCGGCTGGGTGTGGAGAGGGAGAGAAAGAGAGATTTTTGGCCCAAGGAAGTTTTGGGTTTTTCCTTTTATTTCTATCCTTTCTTTGCTTTAATTTCTATACACTTTTGGTGGCTTAGTCAATTATT
The DNA here is from genome assembly GCA_001602315.1 of Zoysia pacifica. Classification (NCBI taxonomy): domain Eukaryota; kingdom Viridiplantae; phylum Streptophyta; class Magnoliopsida; order Poales; family Poaceae; genus Zoysia; species Zoysia pacifica. The sequence continues at coordinate 22,880 of BCLH01002305.1, read as the reverse complement.
TTTCACTGCAAGAATTATTTAAATGCCATGCAAAGAATGAGATGCAATGCATTCCTAGTAATTTAATTTGGAAAAAAAATTCTCTATACTAAAGTGTGAGATGCAAAGAAAAGTTTGAAATTTTAATATTTGAAAATGTTTATGTTTTTGGTGTTACAAACCTACCCCCTTAAAATTAATTTCAACCTCGAGATTCAGAAGGACTTGAAAAGAGATCCGGATATTCTGTTTTGAGCTCATCTTCATGCTCCCAAGTGGCTTCATCCTCCGAATGGTGACTCCACTGAACTTTGCACATCTTGATGACCTTACTTCGAGTCACTCGTTCGGCAGTATCTAATATTTTGATGGGTCGTTCTGAATATGATAGATCACCACCTAGATCCAACTCCTCAGTCGAAAGCTGCTCTTCTGGAACTCTTAAGCACTTCTTCAATTGTGACACATGGAACACGTCATGCACATCTGATAGTTGTGGTGGTAATTCTAGTTGATATGCAACTTCTCTTTTACTGTCCAGAATTTTAAATGGTCCAATGTACTTTGGTGCTAACTTTTCTTTGACTTTGAATCTACGAAGACCTCTCATTGGGGATACCTTGTGATATACAAAGTCTTCAATCTCAAAAGTAAGATCTCTCCTATTATCTGCATAACTTTTTTGCCTTGATTGAGCAACTTTCAAATTCGCACAGATGAGCTACACTTGTTTTTCTGCTTCCTTGAGTATCTCTAGTTCAAACACTTGGCTTTCTCCAGTCTCATTACAAAACAATGGTGTCCTGCACTGCCGTTCATAGAGTGCTTCAAACGATGATATCTGTAGACTGGCTTGATAACTGTTGTTGTATAAGAACTCTGCATATGGAAGACTTTTATCCCAACTCTTGCCATACTTTAGAGCACATGCACGTAGCATATCCTTCAATATTTGATTAGTTCTTTCAGTCTGTCTATGTGTCTGTGGATAATAGGTCGAGCTGAAATTCAACTTAGTATCCATAGACTCATGTAGCTTTTCCCAAAACTTCAAAGTGAACCGGTACCTCTATCAGACACTATCTTCTTTGTCACTCTATGCAAGTAAACAATACTTATCATATACAACTCCGCTAACTTTGCTCTAATGTAAGTTGTTTTAACTAGAATAAAGTGAGCAACCTTAGTCAGTCGATCCACAATTACCTATATAGAATCATATCCGGCTTGAGTGCAAGGCAAACCGATTATGAAATCCATTCCTATTTCTTTTCACTTCCATTCTAGAATCTTCAATGGCTGCAACAGTCCGACAGGCATCTGATGTTTAGCTTTTACCCTCTGACAAGTATCACATAGTGCCACATATTCTGCAACATCTCTTTTCATACCATATCACCAATATCAGGTTTTCAGATCTTGATACATCTTGGTGCTACCTGGATGGATGGAATATACTGAATCATGAGCTTCTCTCAGAATCAGATCACGGATTGACTTCTGATTTGAAATACAAATCCTCTTGCCCAACCATAAGGTACCTCTATCATCCAAAGTGAAATCACTCGTCTTATTATCTCGAATGAGCTACTTGATCTCGTTGATCTTCTCATCCTCTAGTTGACCTTTCCGAATTTCCTCCTTTAAGGTCGATTCAACTTTCATGGTAATTGCTTCTGCAACATTGACCATTCCAAGATTGAGCTTCTCAAATTCCTTACTCAATTCTTATGGCATCTCTCTGGCTACTGCCATATTACAGTGTCGCTTCCGACTCAATGCATCTGTAACCACATTGGCCTTTCCAGGATGATAGTTGATTCTCACATCATAATCTTTGATCAATTCTAACCATCGACGTTGTCTCAGATTTAGATTTGTCTGTGTGAAAATATACTTTAGACTTTTATGATCCGTATATATTTCACATATATGCCCAATGATATAGTGCCTCTATATCTTAAAAGCATGAATCACTGCGGTTAACTCCAAATCATGAGTAGGATAATTCAACTCATGCTTCTTTAACTGGCATGGCACATAGCACAAAACTTGACCTTCTTGTATCAATGCACATCCCAGACCTTGTTGAGAGGCATCACAGTAGATATCAAACTTTTTAGTAATGTCCGGCAGAATCAGCACTAGGGCTGTGGTCAACCTCTTCTTAAGTTTCTCAAAACTAGCTTTGGCATTCACTCGACCATTTGAACTTTTTTTTTCTCTAGCAATCGTGTCATTGTCTTAACTATCTTGAAGAAATCCTTTATGAACCGACGTATCCTGCCAATAAAAAAAACTATGAATCTCTAACACATTTTGCAGTGGCATCCAATTCACTACCTCTTCCACCTTACCTAGATCAACTGCTACTCCTCCCGCGGATATAATATGCCCAAGGAATGAGACTCGCTCCAACCAAAACTCACTCTTGCTCAACTTTGCATACAGTCTGTTCTCTCTTAGCTTCTCAAAAACAAGCCTTAGATGTTACTCATGTTCTGTTTCACTCCTGAAGTATACAAATATATCATCAATGAACACAACCACAAACTTATCCAAATACTCTATAAACACTTTGTTCATCATATACATGAAGCAAGAGCGTTGGTCAATCTAAAAGACATGACAGTATACTCATACAACTCATATCTAATACAAAAAGCAGTCTTTAATATATTTGACCCTCTAATCTTCAGTTGATGGTAGCCTGACCTCAAATCAATCTTAGAGAATACAGATGCTTCTTTCATCTAATCAAACAAATCCTCGATCCTAAATAACGGATACTTGTTCTTGATAGTAACCTCATTCAGTGATTTATAGTCTACACACATTCTTCGAATTCCATTCTTCTTCTCCATAAAGAGTATTAGTGTTCTCCATAGTGATAAGATAAAACAAATAAAACCCTTGTCTCGAAGCTTTGTGATTTGCTTTTTAAACTCTACTAGTTCATTAACAGATATCTTATATAGCCTCTTCAATATAAGTGCTATTTCAAAAACTAGATCAATGAAAAATTCAATGTCACAGTCAAGTGACATACCTAGCAAGTTTTTCGAAAACACATCCGAATACACTAAAAAAACCTATTAATCTATGACGGATGTATTTCGCATAGATCACCGCAAATCCGTCACAAAAACGACATCTATGACATTTCTCGATATTGTCATGTACCGAGCGTCACAGATTAACCTAGATGACGGTTTAGCAAAATCGTCATAGATTTAGATGTAATCTGTGATGTTTCTTGACCGTCATAGAACAGCTTAAGCCCATGCAGCCCAGCCCATGCCCAATGTTTGTGATGAAAAGAAATGTCATAGATGTGGTTTAAGGAATCCGTCATAGATTGGATAACTAGATAACTACATGGCATCTGCTGACATTAACGCCATGTGAGCATGTAATAAGTAATACAATTACACAGGTTTCATACAATTTTGATACAACTTACAAGTACATTTATTAAATATCAACATACACAGTAAACTTATCACATTACCCATAAAGTCATCATCTAGTATACGTTATCACACACAAATTTCTATTACTCACTAATCTAATCTACAATCTCACACTTTCATTGCTCCATAGTCCCTATGCAACCATCCAGCTTCAAGCCTTTAGCCTTAATGTATCATGAAACAAGAATGATGAAGCATCATTAAAAATAGCCATAGGAGATGCCAACAATGTAAAACGTAATAGCCAATAACTAGATTCTACAAGAGCAGCAATAGCTAAGTTTCAACAGTGAATTATAAGATAGCCAATATGGTTCATGGTTGATAGACGTTTTATTAACTAAACAGGTTCCAGTAACAAATATATGATATACCATGCCTAACTATATAGCTGCATCGACAATAGAAAGGAAGGAGTATATCACTTTTGTAGAAAGTAGCTACCTTTCTCCATTTTTCAGGAACAAATAAGACATTGACCCATACCCAATCAACAGGTCATCAAGGAGCTGCCATGAAAAGAACATAGAGGGTGCACTAATATGGAGATTAAGGCTTGCCGATAAATTATACCTTCAGGGAGATCTGCATAAAAAGAACTGTTGACCGGCAAATGAAAAATGGTTGTGCAAGATCATGCACCTCAAATTCGCAATTTGAATATGGAATGTCTAAGATTTTGTCTTCAAAACAGGATGCAAGAATTACCTGAGCTTCATAAAAAAGGATTTGGGCTCCTTGGCACATGCTGCTCTGGTATCTGACAATCGAAAGGAAAGTTTGTTTCAAATCATGCATTGTCACCAACTTTGATTATCCATATAGGATATCTGACACTAGAAGATGTCAAATGACATACCGTTGACATACGTCAAGTACTGAAGAACTGACTCGAGTTGACTCAACTTCTGCTCTTCGAATTTTTGTGGAACCTGTACAACAATAACAATATTGACACAAGGCAATGAATCAATAACAGTCAACAAATCTCACATGGACCACATTAAAAGAAAAGGACAAAATCCAAATTACTACTCTCAAGTATAGCTAAAGTCCAAATAACCCCCTAAACTAATTTTTGGGTTATTTTATACCCACAACTTTGCCACTTGGCTCAATTTACCTGCTACTACAATGTCTTTTTTGTTTCTTCAGATATAAGTATAATTTTAAGCTAAAATTTTACAAGATGATAGAACACATTATAACACATGTTAAAATAATGCATCATATTTTTTTGTAATTTGTTTCATAGGAAAGGATATTTAACAATAAAGTAATCATTAGGACACAAAGCTGTAAGAAAATAATGATAAAAAAATTATGATGTATTTTTCTGACGTGTTATAATGTGCTCTATCATCTCAAAAAACATTTGCTTAAGATTACATTTATATATGGAAAAACAGAAAAGATAAATTGTAGTAAAGGGTAAATTGAGCCAAATGGTAAACCTGTAGGGATAAAATGAACCAAAAAATACTTTAGGGGGTTATTTAGACTTTGGCTATACTTGAAGGTAGTAATTTGGACTTTATCCAAAGAAAAATAGTGGCTTTACAGAAAATATCTTGTGCGATGCCCATTTGGCAGGTATCATTTTATTTGCTGTTCCCACAGTATCTCCTTGTTTAATTAAATACTACAGAGGACACAAGCTAAAGAAATATTGAAGACATTCAATGGTACAGAGAACTCATATAGCATAAAGATAGATAGCTTCTTTCATGAGGCAAATTCCTCGACAGCTCCACTACTGATGCAGAGGGGGCAAGAATCCAACTTTAAATTCGAATCATCTTAAATCTAATTTGAGGTAAAATGAAGTTAAACATGTGTAAACTTGTAAAATAATAATGGCAATCATCAGATTGTCAATCACAAACACCAGAGAGAAAAGAGTATCTAAAAAACACATGGTAATATAGTTGCTCAAGAAATGAAATGGAAGCACAATGATGCATGTTAGTATGTAATTTCCATGGCTGTTGACTTCAAATTATTTGAAAGGCATACACTTTTGTTTTATGATGGAACTGCAAAAGTAGATTTTTTATCTACAGACACTTGAATGAAAGTTCATGTTTTTACATGACCCTCTTCTGCTCATAAAGGGATACGTTTCAAATTTGTAATATATTGTTTAAACGATTATACTTCCATTTTTTTGTTCCGTACCAACTGGAGTATATCCTCAAAGCCTACGCTTTTACTGATTACATTTCGGTAGTATAAAACATATGTAAAAAAATGTGCTGCTAGAATAATTTGCACAGAAGGATGATCCACCAAATATACAGATGCTTTGCATTGATAAATAAACTTTTCTAATTTAAAGTTTCCCCTAGTGATATTAGAATACCTGAAATCATCTGTTAATCATCAGTCTCTTTGTAAAGCATGGAAGTAACTGAACACAATAAAGCAGAACGATACTATTTTAGCTTCATTACACCTAACCTATGTAAGAGGAGGTTTATAAAAGAGCCAAATACAATCTGGGTTGGCGTGTCTTTTTCCATACTCTATATAAAAAGAAATCATGAAGCTATGGCTATCAAACTGGGAAAGGGTCAGTGGGTCACTTTCTCAGGCATGATTTTTTTTTTTCGAAAATGGAAAACACATTTTACAGAGCAGATACTACATGGCATCACATCAATTAACAAATCAAAGTAACATGAGACGGATCGTCACAAACATTAGGATCAAGAGGAGGAAGAAGTATTGCATAAATTATTTCGTCACAGTGAAGCATTGGGTAACGGTCAACCTCGGTCCCTCCAAAGATGCTGCGCAGTCCAAAGGCACCTCCAGCCTTATGACCATCACCCATCTGCAGGAATCGAGGTATGAGCAATCCACGGAATAAAACAAAAAAAAAAACAGAAAATATGAAGGCAAGGAATAAAGCATATCGATCTTGCCATGGGCACTGATTCCTCTAAACCAGATCGATGGGCATGGTGCCACTGGTTGGCTAGCTTTTGAGCATACTTCCATCCTCGTGCAAAAGGATCAACTCCATGTACTGCATCAGACTCCAATACCTGTGATTAGCACCTTCTCCTTGTTGCAGATTGGCCACGAGGCTGGAGTTGACCCAGAGGATGCCACTATGGCCTGCTGCACTGCATCTCCTCCTCCTCCCTAACCATGCCACAGGCGCTGCACCCTACTGCGCATGGAGAAAGCAGATACAGTCGTGGTAGGAAGAGGGATTGAGCTAGGGTTAGAGAAGGTGCAGCAGAGTCCCCGCCCCTACCTCGCCAGCACCCGAGCCATGCCTGCGGCCTGCGCCGCTTCCGCCGTCCCCACCATACCTCGCCGGCGCACGAGCCGTGCCTGAGCTGCGACGCTCCTGCCGCCAACGCCTGAGCCGCGCCCGCGCGCTGCACCGCTGCAACTGACCTGCGCCTGCCTCTCCAGGGCCTGAGCCACACCCGTGCTGCACCGCGGCCGCCGCGCCTGCCAGCCCCAGCATCGCCGTGGATCTGAGAGAGAGAGAGAGAGAGAGAGAGAGAGAAGGCTGGGGAATGAGGATTGAGGACCATATCGAGTCTGTCGGGCGTGAATTATACAAGATGACAAGGCGATTTTGTGAAAAAAAAAACGATCAGCAGTGGGAAAAAAATAATACTATGCAGTTTTGCTTATTTTCAGTAAATTAAGGCACTATTGTGAAGTAATTGTCAAAAAATTATATTACATAGCCTCATATATTTTTATATAGAAAAACAAATTATCAATGAAACATGCAACCTACATATTGTTTTACATGATTTTCAAGAATTTAGAACTGATTTAATGTAGTCTATTATTTAAAAGAATTTATGTATGCATATTAAAGGTAATTCCAAATTAGATTATATGTATCTTAAATAACTTTATTAACATTTCAAAAAAACATAATGTTGAAGATTTTTTGGAAATATTTTTAAAAAGGAAAAGATGGTAGTGGTTTTTTCTATGCCATAGATACTCGGAAAACTAAAGAACTTTGAATTAGAGCCTTATTTATGGTTATGTGTGAATTGTCAAACATTAAAACTTGCATACATCAGTATATTTTTGAACTCGTATTGCTTATGCATATACTAATCTATGACGAATTTTCCAAAATGTCACTAAGTAGTGGGCAAATTGTGACGAATTTGATGGAATGTCACAATATTATGGGCTCATACACCAAAAATTCGTCACAAAGAATCCGTCACAGATTAACAAATTTCTTGTAGTAATTATAGTCATGGTCTTGCCCTCTATCTTGTTGAGCACACATGTTGATACTGTTGTACTATCTGTCACAAACTCAACCTTCATTTCATTGGCGCTTGTCAACTAAACTGTCCTTCTTACACACTGTACTATTCCATCATAGTTCTTTAACCAGTCCATTCTAAGGATTATATCTATCTCTCTTGATTCCAAAACAATGAGTTGGATAAGAATTCTACCCCCCTTATGTCTAGACCTACTGCTAGGCATAAGTGTCTGGTTCTCAATTCTCCTCTCGGAGAACTTACTATCATAGTATTTTTTATGGTAACAATGGGAATTTCATACTTTGCCATAAAATTTGATGCTATAAATGAATGTGATGCTCCAGAATCAAATAAAACAATACCAAGGTTAGAGTTTGCAAAGAACATATCCATCACAACTTTTGGAGTCTGCTGAGCTTCTTCACTAGTCACATGGTTGACTTTGCTATAGATGTAGTTGGACTGGCCTTGGTTACCTCTCTGATTAGGCTTCTGAACTAACCCCATAGGTGGTGCCGTAGCTTTGTTGGGATAGTTGTTAGCATAGTGTCCTGGCATACCACACTTGAGGCATGCTCTTCGAGCTCCACCGACTGCATTAGTTTCAGTGACCGGCTTGTTAGTGTTTTGCTGAGCTGGTGCTGTAGGACAAGGTACTGGCTGACTTCCAGCACGAGGCATTTGTGGTGCATTGGGGCATGCTGCCTGGAAGCTTGGCTTCTGCATCTGAAAGTTGGAGCATGGTGCCTGCATTGTTGGCTTCCCAGCATACAGAAGGCGATACATCGGTCTCTGTGGTGGCATCATGCGAGAACGAACATTAGAGTTGGATAACAGCCCATTGAATGTCATCTTCCTTTTGCCCTCCCTGTCCATCTCTGCCCGCTTGCTCTCTAGGATAAGAGCTTTGTCTACCAGCTTCTGAAAGTTCACATAGTCATTACTCATAAGTTGGTATTGGAGATCATGATTCAGCCTATCAAGAAACAGTTCTTGCTTCTTCTCATAGGTGTTCACCTCTTTTGGGGCATACCTCGAGAGCTGAGTGAACTTATTGAGATATTCGCTCACTGAATACCACCTTGCTTCAAGTTCTGGAATTCTATCTTCTTCAGTCTGATGGTCTCAGTTGGAACATAGTGAGAGCAGAAGTTGGCCTTGAATTCGTCCCAGGTGATCCCTGCAGCATTAGCACGAGCACTGCAATATGCTTCTCACTAGTCCACGACAGCTCCAGCTAACTGATGTGTTGCATAGAGCACTTTCTCTTAGTCATTGCACTGTGCTATGGCTAGCTTTCTCTCGATTGCCTTGAGCCAATCATCGGCCACCAAGGGGTCCTTGGCTTGAGAGAATGTGGGTGATCTAGTCCTCAGGAACTCACCCAGCTTGTATTGGCCCTGTCCTTATGGTTCTGCACCTTGATTCTGCTGCATCTGAGTGAGAGTCTGTATCATATTCTGCATCAACTGCGTCTGCATAGCCATGATCTGTGCGAAGGGTCTAGCAAATCCGTTGGCATTGAAGAAGTTGTCATTGTTGTTATTGTTCTGGGGTTCTGGTTGTTGTGATTTTGGTCGTTCTGGTTCTGATTATTCTGATTCTAGTTGCTCGGGTTCTGGTTGTTCTGGTTCTGGTTGTTGTGGTTGGAGGAACTTCCATGGCCAGTTATAGTGCGCCTAGTGTAAACCATCTGATGTTTTGGAGAGAAGAGTTGAGATTGATATTTAAGAGGGATAAAAGATAAGAAAAGAATAAAGAATCCCAACTATATGCATAAAAGTGACAAAGTAAACAAGGGTTTTATTACTCGAAAAGAAAAGATGAGGCTATGGATAAGGTGCCGAAGCATTCCATAGCTCACATCATCCACCAACAAGCACACAAGGAAACCAGAACTAACACAAGACACACCACTAAGGAAAATTAAACGACTCTCAACACTGGAGTTCTTTATTACATCTTAAGATAAAAGGCATACTATTTCAAGCTCCTTCTTCCCGAGCTTGGTGGCGGCGACGAACCCATGGGCAGAAAGTGTGTGATATTGATTAGTCAAGGAGGACCGGGGGATGGAGAAGAATTGGTCAAGCGTCTTCCTTGATTACCTTCCGCTTCCGCTTCCTCAAGCCTTATGCGGACGAACGCATTCTCCTCCTGAGAGATGCGATAGCGCTTGCACAAGTCTAGCATCAGCTTGTCACTCCTCTCCCAACTTGATTTGGGGTTCGAGTCATCCTTCACAGGCCCTGAATAGCGTCTTTTACCTCGTTCTGGAGAAGGAAAATAGCGAAACTCCATGTTCTGAAGCTTGTCCTTGCATTGATGCCTCAGGCTTGTGATTGCTGCCCATGCAACATCAGCAACCACTTAATATTGGCTGGTCTTGAGAACTGGGGCACGGTGACGACTGTACTCCTAGTTATCGTCGAAGGTTGTTACAGCCACCCCCCACTCATCCCTTTCCTCTCTCGAAATAATCTCATGAGTGAAGCAGAGTGCGAAATCCAGACCAATCGCATCCAGCAGTGCTTTGAGTTGCATCGTGGCGACTCCTCCCAACTCTCCATAGGTATGGAACCTCTGGGGCGGTACCATGGCCTCCTAGGTGATGGAGACCTGCCACGATCCTCCTCTTGCGGCTCCTCTGGCTCTGACTCTTCTGGTTCTACTGGCTCTTCCTCCTCTGGCTCCGACTCTTCTGGTTCCACTAGCTCTTGGGGTGCTGCCTGCCTTTGAGGTGCTTCTTGTACCAGCTCCTCGCGTATGGTATGGATGTCCCTCTCATAGGGCTCTTCCTCTGAGTCGCTGATCACCATGCTCCCATACCCCGGCTGGACTCACGGCATGGACGGATCTGATCTCCTGGCAAACCTTCTTGCGAGCCCTCCTCGTGGCACTCCTCTCAGTCCAATCTGCTTCTATAGAGTGTTCTTTGTTCTTGCCATCTACAATTTTAGAAAAACATAAATAGAATTAAGATGAGGAAAAAAATAAATTTTGCAACACTTTTGACACATAGTTTTGTAATTAAGATCCTAGACGTCCATTCTACTCTAGGCTCGCGTCCTATGGTCAACACGGCTCTGATTACCATTTCTATCACATTCGGTTTTAAGGCTAAAACCAAGTGACTCTTTATGTGTGCCCAGAAATCAAGTTTCACACATAAATCGACTTCATTAATGGTAAACTGAACAATGTCTCAAATACACTAAAAATAACCTATTACAAGAGTGACTAAGAGTCTTAGAAATTATTACAAACCAAAGCAGCGGAAAACAACTAAAACGACTTGGGCTTCCACCGGCAGTTGATCGGAGAAGTAGCTCGCCTAGACGTCAGCTCTTGCATCCTCAAAGTTCTCTCAGACTTCTCCTTCCACTAAGCAGCATTTACGAAGGCAAGGTTGAGTACGCGATATACTCAGCAACTGTGGGAAAAGTGGCAATAAACAAGGCAAAGAAAACATGGGGTTCATTTGCATAAAAGCACACATTATAGACATACTTCCTTTTAAGCACCTATTTATTAAGTGATAGACATCGCACCTATAGACCAACATAACTACAGCCTACTCGGTTGTAGCAACATCATAAAAATCAATCACAGTCTCCCACTGTGATCACCAACCCAACCATACCAAATCTCACAAATCATGTGAGGGTCCATGCATACTCACAACCGTGAGCACGGCTGTCATGACAGTTTTAACTCTGCAAAGGATGTACACAATTCCCCACGAGAAGTGATTTCAACCTCTGTTTCTAGATGGACTAAAGAATTTCTATTATGATTGTGCCGTCACACACGCACACTTCCTTTGGTGTGAGGGCCAAAAGATCACTTCAAGGCTTTTCTATGGCTTCCTCCAGCTTGTACGTGCCCACTGAGGTTTCATCTAATAAGGCACTAACCATAACCTTGAAAAGGCCCTCTTTTGTGCCAGATGGTTCTCGGGAGTAAATCTCCCTTCCCCACACATGTCTCTCCAGGCGGATCCAGGCGTAACCCGATTTCTTCGCTCCGCAGGTTGGCACGCACAAAACTGGTCTCCACCACTTACTACGCCAGGCCGCGCGCCACACTTGGCTCGTGGTTGTACGGTAGCGTATGGGTGGTCGCTCCACAAACCAGTCCTTAGATTTGGGGAGATAACATACCAAGAAAGAGTGCCAGTAATCCCGCACACAGCCCTACACCAACCATATTCTCCAAATCACTAATCTCTATGTTGCTATCAATTAACCCATTAATCCTCGTGAAGTAAGTATGATAATAAATCAAGTTAACATCACCCATCCCGACAATAGCAAGCTAAGCATGTAATCTACCCAATGAAAAGGTAAACTAGTGCGACAAGACATAGTAAGGAAAGACTAGATAATTCCTAACAATAGGTACACAATCAATTTGAGACAAGCATGCAATATACAAGATAGAAGTTTTATAAATTAGGCACAAAATGGTCAAGGACACTTGCCTTGCTGCTCCTGAGAATAGTACTTGACGGCTTCGAAGTCCTGCTGCTGGAAATCCTCGTACCACGGGTCCGGAACGAAGTCGCCTAACACACGAAAGCACAAACAATCAATCAAATGCAACAAAAACAGATCAATATCAGTATGATTATGCCATGAATACATAGATTATTTCGTTACGATCGTTTTGGTATAAAGTTCACTGAAATCGGAGCTACGATTTAAAAGTTATAGCCTTTTCAAGGTTCGGGGACTAATCTGCAATTATCAATTAAGTTCTGAGGACCTATAAGTAATTTACGAAATTAATTGAGGACTAAATAGTAATTACAAAAAAAGTTCAAGGGCTAAATTGTAAAATGTCCTCGGGCAGGGGCTGTGCTGTAATTATATAAAAGTACAAGGGGTTTTCTGTAAAATTAATTATTATTCAAAATAATTGTTAATTATTTTTCAGGTTAATAATATCTTTAATTATTTATTAATTAACAACTAATTCGAAACTAATTATCCTAATTTCTAATTAACTTTTAATTATATTTCGGCTCTGCTGACGTCAGTATGATATCATGCTGACGCAGTAATGCGGTTATTTATTTTATTTGCAGAAGCTAGGATAAATCGAGCCTTAGATTTCAAATTAGATGGATCTGGTTAAGTGGCCTACGCGGCGCGACCAGGGCTCTCGGATCTGG
>BCLH01002304.1:13519-54173 GCA_001602315.1 Zoysia pacifica | reverse complement strand
AACCCGCGGACGAGCCGCAGCACGAGGGGCACGTCGAGCAGGAGCGACGCGGACGTCGACCCGCCTTCACCGCCGGTGGCGGCGGCGGCGGAGGCGGAGTGCCCGAACGCCGGAATCATGACGGCGCCGAGCGTGGCCTGGTCCAGCCGCCGCGCCGCGCGCGCCTCCAGGTCGCGCAGCATCGCCGCGTCCGCGCCCACCATGCTGCCCGCGCGGAGCAGCTTGAGGATGAAGTCGCACGTGATGCCGTCGTCGTGGCCCTCCTCGCTCGCCGGCGGGAGCGCGGCGACGAGGGACTCGAGCAGGAGCCGCCGCTTGAGCCACGCGGCCGTGGGGCTCTCCGGCGGGAGGAAGCGCCCCGACGCGGACGACGACGACGGGGACGACGACGACACGTCCGGGAGCCACTTCGCAGCGTAGTGCGATAGCACGGACGCGAGAAGGTCCGGCCGCGCCGCGCAGGAGGAGGAAGACGACGACGGCGACTTGGACTTGACGGCGGCCACGGTGCGCGCGAAGGTCTCCACGTCGTTGACGCACGAGTCGTCGCTCGATGCCGCGGGCACGAGCCACGGCTCCGACACCGAGCGCGCGTGCTCGGCCGCGCCTCCCGCCGCGGCCGCTGCGCGCGGCGACGGGGTCTGCTTGGGGCTGGGAGTCTCCGACAATGACTTCGTCATGGCTGCTGGTGCCCAAGCTCTCCTCCCGGCTGCCAGGTGCCTGCGGAGTGCGTGTGTGTTGTAGCTGGTGAGCAAGGTAGCTAGGAGCCTAGGAGTGGATCGAGAGACGTGCGATGAGCATCTGCATGCCCGGACGCTCGAGTGGCTGGAGTCTGGACCAGGGAATAAGAGACGGCGTCACCACCGGGTCGGGTCGGATGCCATCGCGCGCTTACAAAAATCCAGACGTAGGAATTGGACAAGAGACGCTTGTCTACACGTACTCTCTTCGATTTTAAATACACACGCTCTTTGATTTTAAATTATTGACACGATTGATTTTTAATATTAATTTTAATTATTCATTTTATTTAAAAAATTTATTCAAATATGTAAAGCCTCCTTTGTATTGAAGAAATTTTTTTCGATTTTTGTGTGTTTTTCTGTGAAATTAAACTGATTCCTGTGAAATTTCTGCACAATTCATACAAAAATTATGCGTTGCAAAAGAGCCTTAAAATTATTAGTCATAATTTAAATTCTACTAATGATAAATCAAATACTAACAAAATTTTATATATTTAAATTTTTTAATAAGATAAATAGTCAAAATTAATATTAAAAATCAATGATGTTAATATTTTAAAATCGAAGAGAGTACATGGTTGCAAATCTCATTCGATTACTAAAAGTATTTTCCCCTACTACTGCTTTTTTTTTTTCTTTTCCTGGGTGAGCTTACGAACACCACGTGTATGTGTTGCGAACATCTACTGTTCTCTACTTATGCGACGCACTTAGCGGAGAAGCTGGGTACAGTGAAGGTGTGGTAGTTCCATCACACAAAAGTACACCCTCCATCTCATTTTATTTCTTATCCTAAGGGTGGATACAAAAATTAAAAGAATAAAAAATATGAGATACATTGAAAATAAAAATAAAAAAGATAAAAAAAAGATACATTAAAAATAGAAAAAATGTGTATTAAAAAGTGAGAATGATAAGCAAATAAAAAAAACTTGAGAACTATAAAATAATAAGTAACAGAGACGAAACTAAAGCTAACCGTTGAGGTCAGCTGATCTCGATGATTTTCTTATAAATTTGTATATTTAGCTTACAAATCTAGCTCTGACCTAGTAGAAATCTATTATTACAATGTCATTGACCTTAATGATAAACTTTTCTAACTTCACCCTTAATAAGTAATTGAAGATGAAGAGAGTACAGTGTGAGAGGTAACAACCTTCAGCATGTAATAGATCTACACCGTGGACATTGAACAGAGCACATGACAGCGTCGCTGACCGGTGAGCCCGTGGAGAGCGATCTACCCGTCGTCAGCGACAGGTCTACCCTCCGATGCCGTCCGACAGGGACCGTAGCGGTCCATGCGCCATCATGTACTCTCGAACGAGAGGACCACGTACATACTTCGTCCACACGTTGGTTCGCTTCACGGACCGCAAGCAACACCTGTACTCGTTCATTGCTGCTAGCAGTTCGTTTAATTTCGCGACACGTCAGTGAGCTCCAGGCACTGCAACCATAAATAGTTTTTACACAAAACGGCCGCGAATGCTGCAGGCTCACGTGACCCGGTTACAAAAACGGCTCTCACGTCGTGTCTCCCCGGCCCGTCGACGGAGCCAGGCAACTGTCCCGGACGGGGGACTCCCGCACCGCACCGTCTTCCGATCCAGCTTCTTCGCCAAAGGCTTGCACAGTTGCTTCTCACTTCCACATGGGGGATTGCTCCTTCCGTGTCAACGGCGAGTGGTAGATGGTTGTCTTTCTCTGCAATGGGCCATTGGAGAGACAAACGAGTTCCAGGCTCGTCGTTGATGCGTAATCATGCATGAGACCAAAAAGGTTGGTGCCGTCTGTCTGTAGCAGTTCTGGCCTCGTTGGCGCTACCTGTTGTTTACAGATCATGCTACACCTCACTAGTACTATAGACCATGGCAGCCTCTGTCTCTGCCCACTCCCCTGCATCGCCATTCGCCGAAGCAGAGGAAGCGCCTCTGCGCCTCAAGCGTGGAAGTGAAACACAGGACGGAGGGAAGGGAACGAAGGAAGATACGGCCTCATGGTCGATCGCGCGCCGCGATATACTCCTCCGGCCCACGACCCAGTAAGGGCCCTGCCTGACTTCGAATTCGTATCCTCGCCCCCAGCCCACCAACACGGAAGACAGTTCCCAGTTACCGCTGGCCCAATCGCGCGCCCGCGAACTGTTCGACGGAACTCCGCACCGGGTTCGTCGCCCCGCGCCGGTGCTCCTCCGGCGGCGCGTGCCAGTACCGGTACCAGTACGACACGTCTTGCGATGGCGGGACGGGCGATGGTTTCGAGGGATACGCGGGGATGCTGCCCCCAGGGCCAGAGGCTGGCCCAACGCGTACGCATTCCCGTACCTGCTCACGGCGGTGTCACCAGGGCACAACAGGGCGGGGCGGTTCGGGCAGTCGCGCAGCTCCTTCGCCGACAACAGGGCGGGGCGGGGAAAGCAAAGCAAGGACGCGCTGCTCGGGGCGCAGGTGCACAGGCGCGTCCAATGCCGCGGGGTGGTGCGGCACCTCGAGACGGGGAGCGCGCTGATCTTCATGTACGCGGAGTGCGCTGACATGGACGCGCCGTGGAATTTGTTCGACTGCATGGGAACAAGGAACGCGGTGTTCGCGAGGTTAGGCCAGGTCGATCGAGCCTGGGAACTGTTCGGCCGTATGCCTGAGAGGGACGCCGTATCCTGGACGGCTATGATTGGTGGCTACGTGAAGGCTGAGGGCTTCAGGGAGGCGTTGGAAGGTGTTCCATGAGATGCAGTGTAGCAACGTGAAAGGCAGACGAGTTCATCAGAGAGTGTGATCGCAGCTTGCAGGTAGCTGAGTCCGTTGGAGATGGGTGAGTGGGTGAGGATTTACATGAGCAGGCGCAGGGTCAAGATGGATGTTATTATCAGAAATGCGCTCATAGTTATGTATTCCAAGTGTGGAAGTGTTGGGCGGGCACCGGACATATTCACTGGTGAATATGTTCCACAGAACGATTACGATTGCAGAGGCTCTGGATGCGGTGACCTTCACTGGTGTTCTAAGAGCCTGCACTCACTCTGGCTTAGTTCACAAAGGACAAGACCTCTTCCACGTCATGGTTGATAGCTATAGGATTGCACCTAATGTGATGCATTACGGATGCATGATTGATCTCCTGGGCTGAGCTGGGAAACTAAAACAAGCAATGGAGACAGTACTTAAAATGCCCATGATACCCAGCTCCACTATATGGGGGAGCCTTCTTGCATTTTGTAGGGTTCATGGTACAGAGATCGGTGAACTGGCAGCAGATCATCTCCTTGAGCTACATCCACATAACAGCATGGCGCTCATCCTTCTGTCCACACGCATGCAAAGTTTAATAGATGGGAAGATGTCCGGCGGCTTAGGCATGTAATAATGGAGAAAGGATTAAGAAAGAGCCTGGTTGCAGTCTGAAATGGACGTGATTCATGAATTTGTAGCTGGTAATATTTCTCATCCTATGAGCAATGAAATCTACTCCAAGTTAGAGAAGGTACTTGCTGATTTGAATAATGCTGTGTATGTTCCTGATGTAACTGAGGTCTTTGTTGAAGTTGTGAAAAATGAAAAGCCTAACGCTGTTTACTGGCACAGTGAGAAGTTGGCATTTGCCTTTGCATTGATTCTGAAATCCGAAGGCAAGTAGCTTCTCTATCTTATCAGATTCTTGCCTATTCTTATCTATTCTTATCACCATGCTAGATTCTGAAGTTTTTATGGAAGGGAGGTTGTTGTGAGGGACACAGGACATGGTTCCATCATTTTAGGTCCTGACTGGTAGCCCGCATACACCTGGGCCTGGCCACGAGGCGGATACAGGCTCGGTAGAGCCAGTATGAGCATATGCAGTTCTATATGTTTGGTTTCCTGTTTTCGCTTGGGCCTGACCTCCATGAGCTCCTGATTGGTTGCCTGGTCTCCATCAAAGTGCGGCGGCCGGTGAGAGGTGGCAGAAGCAATGGCCGGGTTCGAGGCTGCACGCGCGGGTCCAGGCTGAGGAGCGAAGCTCGCTCTCTACGTTTCCATCAGGCCTGGCTCGCAAGGGAAGCTCGCATGAGTTGCACCTAGTTGCGGAGCAAGGTTGGGCATCCAATCGCGACGAAGCTGCATCCGTCGGACCTGGCTGCAGCCTCAGTCCGGCAACCAATCACTCCCTTAGAGTCTTTAGACATGGAATATGTTCTTGTAAAGATTATTGGTAAGACCTTGTCATGGTATCCCTGAATATCAGTCATATTATAATTGAGTGTCAGGAGTTCCCGCTTTGAGTGATCACTTGATGGTCAGCCAAGAAATTTCACTTGAAATGTAGTGTTGATTGTATTATTCTCGGAATTAAGTTAGAGTATATTAGTTCTCCTGTGGAGGTTATGGTCTATTTGAGTTAATATCCCTGCATTCTTGATGTGAACCTCACCATGGGAGATGGTTCTACACTTATACTAGGATAGCATTTATAATCAAAGAAAAGAAAGGTATGTCCTTCTGTGCGCCATTTAGAAATGCTGTATATTTTAATATTCTTATTACATATTATATACTCAGATTCAAGTAGTTCATTTAACGAAGTCCAATAGGGGTATAGAATTTCGTAATTTTAATTAAAATTTCATCAATATGTTATGTTTGGAATTTGTTTAGCTTTATGTTAGGCTTTCATCAATATGTCTGGTGTAAAGCCAAGTACTTTTGCCACAGCTGTGTAATATCAAGCGATTGGGTCAGTGGTGGATGCCATCTCATGGAATTCTACAGTTCAGGCCTTTGCAGTACAGGTATATTGTATTTCCTCGGTCTCTGGCATTCATATGTTAGATACTATCCAGTTGGTTGCTATTAGAAACTTTAAAGTGTGACATGTCTAGCGACGTTGCCATAGGATCTTTTGGATTTCAGGATCCATAACACTTGCTCCGCTGTCTCTATATATTTCTGTGTTTATGTTCCGGCGAGTTTCCAAACAAAGGTGCATGTTGAGAGTGCCCACAGGTGTTTGGTAAATGTACACATATACTAATAAACTGAACTGCATACTCAACATGATATAGCTATTTAAAGAGAACAACGAACAAATCCAAACAACGAATTCTTTCAGATAATCTTTTAGTGGGATGATTAAACCTTTGAATTTTTGTGACGTCTTCTTTTTTATGTTTTCAATTTATCTCATATCTTTTTCCTTTCTGAATGTTATACCATTCTTGATGAGCTCCACTTTTCATTGAATTATCTTTGGATACCAATCGTGATCACCAATGTTGTGCAAAACCCCCATAATAGATTACCTATAGAAAATTTAGCTTCAAATGTAAGACTTAACAGTATTCTTTGATAACAGATGTTGAACTCTTTGTTCCTCTCTACAGGTGCATTTCCCTACTGCACTTTCACAATGATCTCCACGGTACTGTTACCTTGAGCATCATATGGTATTCTTAGTTAGGTTTAACATAAACTGACAGTTTTAAGAAACCTAGAAATTAAAGTCATTTTCCAGGGTTAATCATTTTCACCTGAGTAGCAAAACTATCATTAAAGTAGGGACATGAAATTAAATAACTAATAATGATTTGGATTTGGAAGTGTGAATATTGAAGGGACGTACACCTTATTGAATAAATCAGGGCTATCAATATCCCTTAAATCAATTTTGCTAGCTACCGCATACCAAGACCACTTAAGACACATATGGAGAAGCATACAATACTTACATGATGCAGTTTTTAGCCCTCTGTTCGTAAGCCTTTTACAGGCTACTTGATCTTTACAGATATAACCTTTTACAATTATTAGCCCTTAGGGTTCTAATTTCTGTATTTCATATTTTTATCCAGAAACAAATTAAGCCCTTCTGTCTTACCCAGATGCATCTATCTTCCTACCCATTTCTTGTATCAATAGGTCAATATTGTTATAAGACGAACCTCCCTTTTCTATAGCATTCCTGGCTTTCAATCCAAAGTCTCTTGCTCTCATCCTCATCTCATCCGCAGCCTCCCCCTGCTCCATCAGTTTGGACACTGCCCCCTCCACAGAATCCCTTTTCACTTTAACCACTTTTTGCTCTTGCCCCCATTCTGTCACTCTTCTCACTCCAACTTCCACCCCAGTTTTTAGCACATCCACTACCAACCTCTCGTTCACAAACTGCTCTGCGAAGTGTGGCCATGTGATCATGGGCACACCTGCGCAGATGCCCTCTATTGTTGAATTCCAACCACAATGTGTCATGAAACCCCCAACGGCTTGGTGCCATAAAATCATTAGCTGTGGCGCCCAGCCCCTAATGATCATACCTCTATCCTTCACTCGTTCCTCGAAGCCCTCTGCAAGCCATTCCTCAACTTCTGGAAACTTATTTCCTGCTTTGATTACCCAGATAAATGGCTTCCCTGAAGCTTCCAGTCCCAGTCCAAGCTCAACAATCTGCTCAGGTGCAGTGCTGGCGAGGCTTCCAAAGCTAACAAAGGTCACCGAACCTGGCTTCATAGAATCAAGCCACTGTATGCACTGTGATTCATCCATCGAGGCATTGTTTCCTCTCGCAGTCAGTGTCTTACTTTTTTGGTTGCACAGACATGTTGGCCCCACAGTCCAGACCTTCTTGCCTGAAATCTGCTCAAAGGATTCAATGTACAGAGCCTCAAGATCGTGGAAGCTGTTCAGGACCACACTGCTGCATCTAATCTCCTCCTCATAGATGTTCTTGCGGATCTGCTCCATACCTTGAACAGAAAGGTTTCCAGGGCATTGTGCCTTTGTTATCTCAAGTAGCGTTGGGAACCCTGGGAAAGTGATCAGCTCATTCTCATCCTCAACGCGTTGCAATAGGTTGTCATGGAGCAAGATGTACCTGCAAGATGGTTCCAGTTGCTGAATCACCGATGGTTTTTATGCGACAAGCGCTCACGATGTCGTCATGTAAACCAAAAAATTGCTGTTCAATGGTACTCAGATTAGTAGTTTCCTTTGTTTTACAATTTATCATATGCCGTTTCTTTATCTTTTGTTAGGGCCTCTGTTTCTTTCCACTACTATTCCCAAAGATATTTGTAACGAGAATATGATAACTGATAGAATTTCATCTTCTGTAGGAATAGTCTACCTGGCAAGGGATGAGAAGCCACAGGAACCGTTGAACGAGAGCCTTGGAATGCCAAGCTCCCTTGCAATATCACCTGTCCACCAGTGCATCATATCGGATATGATGCAGCTTGGAGGTGAGCGTTGCTCGCGGAGACATGCTGCAAGTGGCTCCTGAAGTGCTGCGCAGGCCTCTAGGAAGTTCTTCAACTGATCTCTGGAGTGGATCATGTCGACGTTCTCACATCCGTCGGGTAGGCCAAACTCAGTTGCCGGAAACTGGAGCTTGACGAACTGGATCTTGAGGCCTATGTTCTCCACGTCACTGACGAACCCTGCCATCCTGCAGGCGTTCACAGGCGTGGTGATGAAGCTGACCTCGGCTCCGTGCTCAGCCAGCATACGGGCTATGTCTGTCATGGGGATGGTGTGCCCCTGTGCCATCATCGGAACCAGCACGAAGTGCGCCCTCCCTGGGACGCTCTGGTCGTCGGCAATGTCGTGGGAGGCAGACGCCATGGCGAGGTAAAGCTTCAAGCCTAGAATACTGACGAGATGTGCCGAAAACAAGTGTGCTGATAATTAATATGGGGGAGTCCATATGCTGTTCGAACAAGGAGGAAGCAGGTGACTAGGTGTGGAACACAGCCAAGTAGCCAACTTGGCCACAGCGTGGTGACGCATGCTCGCACGTCAATCACAGAGTCGTGATTATTTAGGCAGCATACGGATAGAGCGTTGACCAATGGATCGATATCGTCTGAATTAGGGGTAAGTGGCTGAACTTAACTCTTTCGGTCTGTTTTGGATAGTCAGATCAGATTTAGTGTTACAGTTCACGATTTTGTTAGAGCATCTTCAAAAGCTCCTTTAAATCTTCCCCTAAACTGAATTATTGGAGATTAGTTCAAAAATTCATCTCCAACAACTCCCTTAAATTTCTCTCAACTTATCCGCCTCCCTTAAAACCTCTCATCTTTGTACAATTTACGGGAGCTTTTTCGCCCTCCCAATCCTAGTCCTCCCACCGAAGCCTTGTTCAGCAGTGTAGGTGGAATAATTCCCATCAATTGTTTTCGACTTTTGTTTTACTTCTATCTCTTACTTAGTTTTGATGCATAGTTTAAAACAATGTAAGCAATGTTTTATAGAATACAAATCAGCTTACAACACTGATGAGGTTAGGATTCGATTTGATTTCAGGACTGCGGTTTGCTTCCCGATCGAATAGAGGACGAATGTTAGATTTAAATCCGGATTCAATTTATAAGTTGCAAAAATAAGTTGTCATAAATAAGTTGTCACATAGTTTGAATATGAATAGGATCTACTAGACTTGAAACCAATCTGATAAAAACCGAGCCAACGTAACCGAATAAGGCCGAAAGTTGTCGTTGGCGCCGATTTTTCCTCCCCGTTGAAGGATGCACGCCCGGTATTTTCACATTTCACTCTGCTCGGGCGCCAATTCCCCATGACGCCGACATTGGTCCGTCGCCCTGCGCCGGCGTCCTGCGAGTCTGCGACCTGCTCCCGGCGTCTCGAGGACGGCACCGTCCTGCGCCGCCGTCCCGAGGACCGCGCCACCCTGCGCCTCGTCCCGCACCGTCCTGCGCCGCGCGCCGCCGTCCCGGGGACCACACCGGCTGCTCCCTGTGCTTGCGCCGGCAGTCCATGCTGTTCTCTGAGCAACGGGAACTACGTTGATTGACGCCTGACTGGATCGTGAGGCCTGGCTGGTCGTCCTCGTGCCTGAAGCCGAGGCCGGCGCTGGGAACGTATCATCGTCGTGTATGGCCAGCGCGACATCGCATGCAGCACCGCTGCGGCAACGTCCGTGCTGCTGTCGATCGGAGGCACAGGAGAACTCCGGGGAGCAGATTAATCTAGGTTAAACGAATTTGTCTGGTGCTCCAACCTATTTCAAATATTTGTAAGGATTCAATTAGGAAAGTTGTTGGAGGAAGGAAGAAAAAAACTCTCCTATAATTATTGGGCTGACCTCAAAATATGCTTTTAGGTGTGTTTTAATTAGGGATCTCTTGAAGATGCTATTAGGGGAGCTTACTTCCCTTTGTTGACGTATGGTTCTCTTACGCTGTTTGAGAAAAAAAAAATCACACCGTCAACCTTACCTGCGCAAGCCCATGTTCAGGGGCGGACCTAAGAATGCGAAGAAGACTAGAGCCATTACAGTGACAGTTAATACAAATCTATAATATCTATATTTATACAATCTATTAACTATCAAAACTGACGAGGCACATCATTTTTTTTTACCGCTCAGGCTCTAATTGATGCTGGCCGTTGATTCTATACCTCTCTATTTAACTTTTTTTCCTCTCCTTCTTCATCTCCCACGGGCTGCCATTCTTTATTTAATCTCCGTCTTTCATTCACATTTAATCTCCGTCTTCCATTCACCTTTGCTGAATCTGACCCTTCATCTTTCTCGATCCATCCACTCTTTTGCTTGATCCACGGTGGCATCACCCCAATAGAGTTCAAGAACGGTGGAGTGCCCTCCCTAGCCCCCCTCCTCCCCGACGAGGAGTCCTCCCCCCCACGCAGCAGGTGTCGGGTGATAATTAGATGTTCTATTCAAATTTTATTAATAAACACAGCTAGAAAAACTTTAAAATTTCAAACAAATATGATTAATCATCATATTTTATGAACTCAAATGAATCTTATTAAATAGTTCTCATATGTTTTAATTTTTTCATCCATTATGATTATTTTATTTGAGCTTTTTTTTTATTTTACCATAATAAATCATTATCATCATTATAAATTCCCATAGCAACGTGCCGAGAAATCATCTAGTTTTCAAAAGATTATAGAAAAATTGATAAGCTCTCCAATGTAATCAAGAGCCAAGACTAAGGCCATGGCCCTAGTTGCCCTAGTGCCAGGTCCGCCTCGGCCCATGTTAATCCACTACAGGACTAAAACATGCACCTTTCATTCTCACATGTCATCTCCTACAGTCTCTCTTCGTTGAGAGAGAAAATTTAAAGGACATGCATCCATTCTTGAATAATAAGAATAGTGTTCACTACGAAAACCATTCCTCTAGGCTCATCAAAGGGACGGCCGTCCCCGGCATTTGCGGCAGTAGGGAGGCAGCCTCACTCCTGAGTCTTGACCAATCTGTCCATGCTTCGTGATATTACCATCTTTCGTATGGTTTTATTCAAAAATTAGTTTGAATATGAAAAATTATAAGTTGTGATTCAAATAACTTTAATGATAAAACAAATTATTATAAAATATTTGAAATTTATCAAAAAATTAATAAGATGAATAGTCAAATTTGAAGTTAAAAGTCAACCATGACAATAATTTAGTAATGTATCTGTCTAAAAAAAGTAATTTTAGACAATAACATAGTCTTTAAAATGTTACTTTGGTTTTTTTAAAAAAATATTAAAAAGTGATATATGATATTTTTATTAAAGCATTTGTAAGCTAAATTTAATCTATGATTTCGCATATCTAAACTTACCAAATTAAAAAAATAATTGTAATTTTTATTCTTAATGTTTAACCAAAAATATTGTATAAAATAATTTCTTTTTTAACTTAAAGGGAGTACGTCACAACATAATTAATACGTACTAGAGTAAACAGGTGAGACTCCAGCAAGAAACAATGTGTTCGCTAGCAAGAAACTGCTCCCTCCGTTCCAAAATACTCGCTCAGTTTTTTAGTTGTTGTAATTGTTGGCTTCTAATATCAACTTTAGTTATTTGTGTTATTTAAAAATAAATTCAAATATATAAAATTATAAGGTGTGATTAAAGTATTTTTTATAATAATGTAAATTATAATAAAATAAATGATGTTCATCAAACTTTTTTGAATAAGACAAATAGTTAAATTGAAATTAAAAGTCAACGAAAACAACAATTAAAAAATAGAGAAAATAAGTAGTGTTTTTGACTTTTTTAAATCGACGTTTGAGCATTTTTCTTATTAAAAAATTTATCAAAATACAAAAATAAATACAACAAGATTAAAGTATTTGTAATAATGAATTATTTTGCAATAAAATAAATAATATATTTACAAATTTTTTTAATAAAACAAATGATCAAAAGTAAATATTTAAAAATTAAAAAAACACTTATTTTGAGAGGATTAAAAAAAAAGCATTCGGAGACGTGACTCCTATTCCATCGCCGAGGCCCGAGAGCCGGACCCCGTACGCCGGCGCCCTCCTCTCCCGTGTACGCCATACCGTCTC
This sequence comes from Zoysia pacifica, assembly GCA_001602315.1. Taxonomy (NCBI): domain Eukaryota; kingdom Viridiplantae; phylum Streptophyta; class Magnoliopsida; order Poales; family Poaceae; genus Zoysia; species Zoysia pacifica. Next base: position 42,102 of record BCLH01002304.1, on the reverse strand, counting down.
CCTTCCGCAGGAGATTTCTTTCCCAGGCTTCCTCCTCGCTCGCGCGGCGCCATCTCGCCTTCCCGCGCGCGAGCCTCACGGCCTTCCCGCCTCCTCGCTCTTGTCCCCGCTCCTGTCCTCCGCCCCCATCCGCTTCCGCAGTGGCCGGCGTGCTACCTGTAACTTCGCCCGCGAGCGACGGCGGGACGCATTGCGAGCAATATACACTGTTCCTGCCTCTTTCTCAATGTCTTACGGTTGATTGTGGTGGTTCGGTTCTTCCGCTCCTGCAGCGCGTGAATTTTTTTTTTTGTTTCAGTTTTGAGGTCAGTTAGTTGCGTTGACCAAGTGGATCTAGGTGGCAGAAGTCATCACGCACTCATTCGAGAATAAAAAAAGGAGTCATCACGCAGGTAGAGAGTGCAAGCATGGGTGCAAAACTGCAAACCGTGTTACAGTGTTGGTTACTTCGACTGTTCAAATATGGGTGTCAATTGATTGGGTGAATCAGTAAGTATCAGGAGGCCATGACTAAATGTTTAGTGTGCCTAATTCAAATTGATTGGGTCAATCGGTAAGGATCAGGAGGTCAATCCTTATGAAGACGGAAAGATCAGGTGTAGTTTAACAAAATTCTGATGAAAAATGGTAACATAAAAGCTATTTGTTAGCTAAGCATGAGTTGGAGCTACAGTTGTGATATCTCATAGACTGGTCTGTCCCTGGGTGCTTGTGTCTATCTATTTTTTATTTTCATGGATTTGGGCATGTACTTATATTTTGACTTATGATGCACATTAGTACAATGCAGTTCTGAGCTTATTTCCCTCTGTTTATACTTCATGATATTTTGACTTACGTTTACGCAAGTGTGCATAATTTATAAAAATTGCACTTCCACATATTATACATTTCTGTTTGACAACCCAACTTTCAACAATGTTGATTAGGTTTTTGGCGTGTACAATGCTACCGGAGCGGTAAATAGTCACTCAAAGTCCTTATGGAACTGTTTCTGCATTTTAAGTTACATCTAGATGTCTGATGCTTCCTTGATAAAAAAGTGGTGAAAGTTCATCACGTCTGTTACATCTGTTTGCAGAAAGGCATAAGAGACGTTTGTGATGTCTAATGGAAAGTGATATCTTTCTATCTGCAGCGCTCCTGTTGCTTTCATTACTTGCTTTGTGACATTATTTGCTTTTGTCATTGCTACAACCAAAGATCTCCCTGATGTCGAAGGAGATTGCAAGTAAGTTCCTAACTTTACATAATTTTTTTTCATCAAAAATTGTGCCTTCCTTTTATCAGCATGGTAGAGCAATTGTCAGGTACTCCAAATTATTGCTTTTATCAGTGTGTACTATGCTCCTGTAGTTGGGGCCTGATTCTTTGGCCAATTTGTGATTTCTGCTCTGCCAACATTGTAAAGGTAGTAACAAAATATCTTGCCACAACTGATCAGCATCTCTTTATAGAGCATGCAAAAGATTACTATTTTTTCTCTAAATAGAACTACCATAAAAACTATGCATTGGAAGGGAGTAGGTGTAAATGATAATTTATTGCTCTCTCTCTCTTTCCTTTAGAAACTATGCATTCGGAGTGCCCTAAACTAACATTTTAAGAAAACCAGAAATTAAAGATCATTTCCAGGGTTAATCATTTTTGCCTATGAGTAGCAAAACTAACATTAAAGTGGGGATATGAAATTAAATAACTAAAGACGTGTATTTGTATAGGTGTCAATATCGAAGGGATGTATAACTTATTGAATATATCAGGGCTATCAATATCCCATAAATCAATTTTGCTAGCTACCGCATATCATGACCACATTAGGCGCATGTAGAAAAGCATACAATTCTTACATGATGCAGTTTTAGCCCTCTGCTCCCACAGACACGTCCTTCCATTGATTTGAGACAACTGGATAATGTATCAATAATAGCAACGTATACTATACTAATGTATACATATCTTATAAATTGGCTTTAAAGTTAATATTCTTTCATATTGTTTTCCTTTGTTAGCTTTACAAGAAGTTCTATATATGTGATATCTGGTTAGAACTATAGCATGCCATCGAATTATAGTTTTGATAGAATTATTGCTTTTAATAATGCTCCCGGATCAATAGGTAACAGCACAAGTGGCAGTGAAAAGCATGCCAGCTTATTGCATCTGAAATGCAGAATAAGTACACTCAACAGATTACAAGAGTGTGTGCAGAATAAACTGTGCAGTAATTTCAAGTAGATCTAAGCCCTAGAAAATCATCTTACTGTGAGCCTGTTACAGGCTACTGAATCGTTACATAATATAACCTTTTACAATTATTAGCCCTTAGGGTTCTAATTTCTGTGTTTCATATTTTTATCCAGAAACAAATGATTTTTTAAGCTCTTCTGTCTTACCCAGATGCATCTATCGTCCTACCCATTTCTTGTATCAATAGGTCGATATTGTTATAAGATGAACCTCCCTTTTCTATAGCATTCCTGGCTTTCAGTCCAAAGTCTCTTGCTCTCATCCTCATCTCATCCGCAGCCTTCCCCTGATCCATCAGTTTCGACACTGCCCTCTCCACAGCATCCCTTGTCACTTTAACTTCTTTTTGCTCATGCCCCCATTGTGTCACTCTTCTCACTCCAACTTCCACCCCAGTTTTCAGCACATCCACTACCAACCTCTCGTTCACAAACTGCTCTGCAAAATGTGGCCATGTGATCATGGGCACACCTGCGCAGATGCCCTCTATTGTTGAATTCCAACCGCAGTGGGTCATGAAACCCCCAATGGCTTGGTGCCATAGAATCATTAGCTGTGGCGCCCAGCCCCTAATGATCATGCCTCTATCCTTCACTCGTTCCTCAAAGCCCTCTGCAAGCCATTCCTCAACTTCTGGAAACTTATTTCCTGCTTTGATTACCCAGATAAATGGCTTCCCTGAAGCTTCCAGTCCCAGTCCCAGCTCAACAAGCTGTTTAGGTGCAGTGCAGGCGAGGCTCCCAAAGCTAACAAAGATCACCGAACCTGGCTTCATGGAATTAAGCCACTGTATGCACTGTGATTCATCCATCGAGGCATTGCTTCCTCTTGCTATTATCTTGCTTTCTTGGTTGCACAGACATGTTGGCCCCACAGTCCATACCTTCTTGCCTGAAATCTGCTCAAAGGATTCGATGTACAGAGCTTCCAGCTCGTGGAAGCTGTTCACGACCACACCGCTGCATCTAGTCTCCTCTTCATAGATGTTCTCGCGGATTTGCTCCATACCTTGAACAGAAAGGTTTCCAGGGCATTGTGCCTTTGTCAACTCAAGAGGCGTTGGGAATCCTGAGAAAGTGATCAGCTCATTCTCATCCTCAACGTGTTCCAATATGTTGTCACGGGTTAAGATGTACCTGCAAGACGGTTCCAGTTGCTGACTCACACAAAAAGACAGATTACTCAGATTAGTAGTTTCCTTTGTTTTGCAAACTTTCGTATGCTTGTTCTATCTTTTTTTGTTAGGGGCCTCTGTTTCTTTCCAATACTATTTCCAAAGTTATTTGTAGTGAGAATATGATAACTGATACAATTTCATCTTCTATAGGAATAATCTACCTGGCAAGGGATGAGAAGCCACAGAAACCGTTGAACGAGAGCCTTGGGATGCCAAGCTCCCTTGCGATATCACCCGTCCACCAGTGCGTCATATCGGAGATGATGCAGCTTGGAGGTGATCTTTGCTCACGGAGGCATGCTGCAAGTGGCTCCCGAAGTGCTGCGCAGGCCTCTACAAAGTTCGTCAACTGATCTCTGGAATGGATCATGTCGATGTTCTCACATCCGTCGGGTAGGCCAAACTCAGTTGCCGGAAACTGGAGCCTGACGAACTGGATCTTGAGGCCCATGGCCTCCACCTCATTGACGAACCCTGCCAGCCTGCAGGCGTTCACTGGCGTGGTGATGAAGCTGACCTCGGCTCCGTGCTCAGCCAGCAGGCGGGCTATGTCAGTCATGGGGATGGTGTGCCCCTGTGCCATCAGTGGAACCAGCACGAAGTGCGCCCTCCCTGAGACGCTCTGGTCATCTGTAACGGCATAGGAAGCAGAGGCCATGGCGAGGTAAAGCTACAAGCCTAGCTAGAAAACTGATGAGATGTGCAGAAAACAGTTGTGCTAGTTAATATGGGGGAGTCCTTATGCTGTTTGAGCAGAGGAGAAAGCAGCTGAGGATCATATCCAACTTGCCACAGCACGGTGACGCATGCTCGCACGTCAGTCGCAGAGTCGTGATTATTTGGGCCACATACGGATGGAGCCTTGAGCGATAAAGAATGGTGTTGACGTTGGAAGCTGTTCATCCAGCCGTCGCCGACGGTTTGGGCAGCCCACTCCTAGCAGGATGTAAATCGAGCGCTGTCTACACCTAGCAGCTTGGTAAGTAACGGAGGCAAACGCGAGGGGGCAACCATTTGATCTCGCCGATGACGCCTGTCTTGCCTTCATTATCGTCTGCATAGTGGACATCGGAGAGGGTTTACAAAACCGGTTGATTTTTGTGGTTTTCGGTGAAACTGATTCGGTTTAGAAGATCGATCGGTTTTTGTTTTAATAAATTAAAAAAATTTAAATTTTTTTAAAAAAATTTTAAAATATGAAAACTGGTCAAACCGGCCGGTAAACTAAAAAAAATCGGTAAAAAAAACGCTCGAACCGATTTGATTTTTTTTTGAGTAAAACGGTAAAAATGGCCGGTTTTCTATAAAAATTTTGATTTTTGAATTTTCGTGGTTTTACGGGTGAGCAGATGAAGTTCAGAGAAATCTTTGATTGCTTGTCTCAGTCCAGTTATGCTGAACATCCAGCCTCTTATGTGATGGTACTGCCGTGAGGCCCCTTGACGCATTCTGGTTCAAGACTACCGTACTAGTTTTGTTTTTCTTATAGATATTGCATTCCCTGTTCATATTAAGGTGATTAGTGTAAGGCAATTTGATTTGTGCCATGATATAGTGAGACAAACTTGTTTAAATTGCACCTCGTAGCACTGCACTGAAGATAACCGAAATACCACTTCACATGGCAACGGGGAGCCCAGAGGCAGTGATCACTGATTAGCTGCGCCAATGGGATTGGTTTTCACTACAAATTTTTCTTGTGTTGGGCCGGCGGGCGAGTTGAGAGTCTTGAGACGGCACATACATGTCTAACTGTCAGATTATCAGTGTGCAAACGTTGAGCTTTTAATGCCATTTTGAGATTTCAGAGTTCGTGGTTCTCATGGAGAAAAAAAGGTTTTGACAAAGAGTTCCAAAGAGCCTCCTGCATGTTCGAGAAAAAAGGGTTTTGACAGAGTTCCAAAGTGCAACCTGGTTTCCCTTAAAGATCCTGCTTTGCTCAGTTAACCGTCGCTTTCATGCTTTGAGCCGCAGCGTTACATGCACAATTTGTCCACGAGACGTGCGCTTCTAGTTCCACCGTCCACCGTGTCTAATAATACTACCGCTGTTCTGGGACTCTGAAGTCTGAACCGGCAACTTTGTGTGCTTGGCAGACATGCCCGCACAGCCACAAGTCGAGCAGAGTCCCCACTCTTCGGATTCGGAAGACAAGGATGCTTTGCTCGGCGCCGACGTCACCCGGGAAGCTTCCCCTTCTACTCTTTCTAGAACGCACCGTCGCCGCTAGCCGCCATCCACGCCTGGTCACCGCCGCAATGGCGCCGGCCATTCTCGCAAGGCGCTCTGCTCCAATCAATGCCTCGCAGCGCTCTGCTCCTGATCCGTTTCCTTGGCGTATTTCGCCGCTCCTTATCGGGTCGACCGTTCTCCACCCTCACCGGTGGTCCACCCTCACCGGTGGGGATTCATTCTCTTATCTTTTCTCATCTATGATAACCTTTGTTATATTCAATCTGGACTATTTATTTGTTGAATCAATATTTTATAATTTTTTGTTGGATCCACATTAATCTTTTTAAAAATAAAAATAATGAACCAGATATCTATCATTAATTATATTCATGATTCTGTTATTGACGAGGAAAGGGGGAGAATGCCATCCCACCAGTAGCCCAGTGGGTGGTTTTGGTTCCTTGATTGACAAGTCGTGTTCTGAATCTCCAGATCTCCCTCCTGTCGTGCGCGGCACGCATCTTCGCACGCGTCACGTCGTCAACCTCGGGTTTTCATCCCGCCCCAGCAGACCATCGCAGTCGTGTCGAGCTGACGAGCTGGACCGGTTCACTATAAGGCGCCCGCCATAGCCGCTAGCGAGCGAGAGAGCATCAGCAAAGGTGTCTGCCTGCGGGAAAGAAAATGGCGGCGGGGCTGCACTTCCTGCTTGTGCCGCTGGTGGCGCAGGGCCACATCATCCCCATGGTGGACCTGGCGCGGCTCCTCGCCGCGCGCGGCGCGCAAGTCACCGTGGTCACGACCCCCGTCAACGCCGCGCGCAACCGGGCGACCGTAGAGGGCGCCAGGACCGCGGGGCTCGACGTCGACCTCGCGGAGATTGCGTTTCCCGGACCGGAGCACGGGCTGCCGGAAGGGGTGGAGAACGTGGACCAGCTGGTGGAGAAGGACATGTACCTGTTGTTCTTCAAGGCGATCTGGAGCATGGAGGCGCCGCTGGAGGCCTACGTGCGGTCGATGCCGCGGCGGCCGGACTGCCTTGTCGCCGACGCGTGCAACCCGTGGACGGCGGGCGTCTGCGACCGCCTCGGGATCCCGCGCCTCACGCTGCACTGCCCGTCCGCCTACTTCCTCCTCGCCGTGCACAACCTGGAGAAGCACGGCGTGTACGACCGCGTGGCTGACGAGATGGAGACGTTCGAGGTGCCGGACTTCCCCGTGCGCGCCGTCGGGAACGCCGACACGTTCCGTGGCTTCTTCCAGTGGCCGGGTGTCGAGAAGGAGCAGCGCGACGTGCGGGACGCCGAGGCCACCGCTGACGGCCTGCTGATCAACACGTTCCGCGACATCGAGGGCGCCTTCGTCGACGGTTACGCGGTGGCGCTCGGACGGAAGACGTGGGCCGTCGGGCCGACGTGCGCCTCCGTCATGGAAGCCGACGTCAAGGCCGGCAGGGGCAACCGCGCCGACGTCGACGCCAGCGTCATTGTATCCTGGCTCGACGCCCTGCCGTCGGCGTCCGTCCTGTACATCAGCTTCGGCAGCATCGCGCACCTGCCGGCGAAGCAGCTGATCGAGCTCGCCCGCGGCCTGGAGGCGTCGAAGCGGCCGTTCGTCTGGGCCATCAAGGAGGCCAAGTCTAACGCGGACGTGCAGGCGTGGTTGGCCGACGGGTTCGAGGACCGCGTCAAGGACAGGGGCCTCCTCGTCCGCGGGTGGGCGCCGCAGGTGACCATCCTCTCTCACCCGGCCGTGGGCGGGTTCCTCACGCACTGCGGGTGGAACGCGACGCTCGAGGCCATCTCCCACGGCGTGCCGGCGCTGACTTGGCCAAACTTCTCGGATCAGTTCTCCAGCGAGCGGCTGCTCGTCGAGGTCCTTGGCGTCGGCGTCAGGTCAGGCGTCAGGGTGCCCGTCATGAACGTTCCCGACGGGGTGCAGGTGACGAGCGCCGAAGTGGAGAAGGCGGTGGCCGAGCTGATGGATGAAGGACCGGAGGGGACTGCCAGGAGGGCGAGGGCCAAGGAGCTCGCCTCGAAGGCCAGGGCGGCCGTGGAGGAAGGCGGGTCGTCGTACGAGGGCTTGACCGACATGATTCGCCACGTTGCGGAGCTCAGCAGAAAGAAGAGGCAGGAGAAGGCTCTGCTTTCGGCGCCAGAGCTCGGAAGCGAGAAGAGCGACAAGGTCGACACCGAGGCAGGGGCAGCTTTGTCAGTTCGCTCTTAAGCTGCATGAATTGGATGCGGTCGTTAGCGCAACAAGGGATGTGTACTCGGTTTTCTATAAAATGGAGCGGGTGATTAGTGCGTGTAGAGCAATGAATTATTTGCAACAAGTAGTAGGAAATTTGTACACAACATCATAAAAACTAATAGTGACAAAATTAAAGTATCCTCTGATTTCTCAACAGAGGTGCAACACTCTCTCAAAAAAAAAAAAAAACCCAGAGGTGCAACACTCCAAAAATAACTTAGCCCATGTTTGATCCTTCAAGTTTATGATAGACCAGTTTATATAAACTGAGATGTAACACTACTAAAATAACTTAGGCTCTGTTTGGATCCTCTGAGTTTATGATAAACCAGTTTATATAAACTGAGGATCCTCTAAACATAACATTTTATTTTTCAATTTATATAAACTCGACCTCTGTTTTATTATAAGCCTATAATCCAGTTTTTTTCGGTTTATGGATTCAAAATGACGTGTTGTCCTCCATTAAATTCATCTAATTATGAACTATTAAAAAAAAGAAAATATCCAGCAACAGCTACTATCTATTGACTAGAAAAAGTTATACACACAACCCTTATGTCTGTTTACGATCTGACCAATTTGCATGTGCACATGATACAACAATTTAAAAAAGCTGACGTTTTGATACCCTGCGAGTTAAAAGGCTCACGTACGTAGGTACAGCCGTTTTCTTATTGACCACTGTTGTGCTAAGCTGATTTGGCTTATAGAATGTTTTTTGGTACTAAGTCTCCTTTTAAGTGTTCACCATTTGTTTGACTCTTGGTTGAATGGGTCACAAGATAAATTGAGAAACAAACCTTTGTGGGAAAGCCATGGCTGTAGTACAGTCTTACAGATAAGATGTTGGTCAATGCTTTAGGGGGGGGGGGGGGGGGGGGGNNNGGGCTGGCAATATCACCTACATGCTGCTTCAATCTTTGTTATTCCAACAATTCCAGCCATCTATGACAAATGATTTGTACCAGCCTCCTTAGTACGGTCTCTCATCAACACGCTATACTCTACACGCTATACTCTAGGCAACTCCCATATTAGACCAGCCACAATGGAGTGGTGAGGGAATCTATCCCTTCAAGCACCGATGTCTACATCGTAGTTACGGGTATTTGGGCTGGAAAAGTTAGCATCGGTGCAAGTAGATGCACCCGGTGCTTCACAATAAAATATTAATTAAAAGCAGGTGGCCGTTGCTACTAGTCTCATTTCAACGGCCATTTCAATGGTTGCTACTATTTCCATTTCAACGGCCAAAACAACAGAGCTGTTTCCAACGGCCAGCTAGTGAACATTATGCATATTTCTATAAATACAAGTTCACACACAAAAATACAAAGACCTAGAAGTAACTTGCAGACATGGAAAACTCTCGACCACCTAGTTTTACAAATCTACTCAACTCCTCAAACACTAGTCCAGATAAGAATGATCCAAACATCCAACACCCATACAATTTTCATCCACCTCTCTATCCCACAAACTATGAGCCTCATGGGATGCACCCAAATATCCATTCTCCTTATCCACCAAATTTCAATCCCTTTGCAAGCTACCTTGGAGGTTCCAGTATGGGACACTACCTGTTTGGATTTTTCGGTGGCTTTGGTGGAAGCAATCCGTCTGCTCCACCGATGGCTATCTATGGAGCAAGTGGAGGCAACAGCTCACGAGCTGATGAGAGCAGTCCTGTTGCTTCAGCTTCGCCGATGTCCGGTACGCAACCCCTTGCATCAAGATCCTGTCATTCAGATTCATGAAGAGAGTGAAAGTAGCCCAGATGATAATGCAAAGAAAGGAGGACGTCAATTCTGGAGTAAGGATCAAAATCTCCGGCTAGTAAGTGCTTGGCTGAAAAATTCAAAAGATCCAATAAGAGGCAATTCAAAGAAGATTGATAGTTATTGGAAAGAAGTTGCTGCACAATACAACAAGTATTCACCCATGGAAGAGAGAAGAATGTGCAATTGAAGAATCACTGGACCAAGACTATCGCTCTTATTAACAAGTTTAATGGAGTATACAATGAAATGAGGAGCACATATGCAAGCGGTCAATCAGAGTATCAACTCATGGACAAAGTTAGAGAAAAATACAAGATAATTATGAAAACAAAAAAGCCATTTGCATTGGAATATTGGTGGAGAAAGGTGAAGGATGAACCAAAATGGAACAGAGCTTACACACTTGAAGAAATGCACAAGAGAGCTAGGCTCAATGAATCAGGGGAGTACAGTTCATCAACTCAAGATACTCAACCTAGTCGACCACAAGGGCAGAAGGCAGCCATAGCTGAAAGAAAAGGAAAAGGCAAATCCAGCTCACAAAATTCTGTATGCAACTACTTCTCAAATGAGAGCATGCAATTGTTCAACGAACTGGCACTACAAAAGTCAATAACAGCAGAAAAAATGGTTGATGCCACACTTGCTGAAGCAGAGGCTAAAAAGGCTCAAGCAGAAGCAACCAAAGCTCAAGCTGAAGCTGAAAAAGAAAGGGCTCAAGCCGAGAAGGAGAAGGCAAAAACTGCAAAAATAGAAAAGTACCTACAGCTACTTGACAAAGATACTTCAAATATGGATGATGCAGCTGTAGAAAGGCTTGAACAACTACGTGATCACTTAGCTAGGGAGATTTTTTCTTAGTATTTTAATATTTACGTTATTGGTAGAAATAGCCTTCCATGTACCTTTGGATTTTAATTTAGAAGTGCATATAGCTTCTGTGTACCAAGTTGGTTATGACTTATGAATGCAATTCGTATGGCACTCTTTTAGTTTTTTTTAATATAAAATGAAGTATAAAAAACTAGCTGTTGTGAACTAAAAGACAAATACTAACTGTTCTGAACTAGAAGACAGAAACTAGCTATTCTGAACTACAAGACAAAAAACTAGCTGTCGTGGAGTGGCTGACAAAAGAACTAGCCGTTGGACCTCCTCTATATATAGAGTAACCATTTTGACACAGCAAGCCAGACAACTTTTCTTTCCAACACAACGCGTACCCCTATTTCAGCAACCAATGGAAGAAAACTCACAGGCTGATGCTAGTGAGGATTCGCAGGCTGAGGAGACAAGCATGGTTGACAAGATGAAAGAGTTCTTTTGGGAATACATCAATGATCCATTGGAAACACAGATAGAAGAACAATTTCGAGCTCAGATGGAGGAACAACACAGAGGTATGCCTAATCAGTATCACTGTTTTCCTAGAAGACATATAGAAAGAGACCGGGAAGCTGCTAATAGTCGGTTAATATCTGATTACTTTTGTGAGAATCCGGTATACAATGATGTCCAATTTAGACGAAGGTATCGAATGAGACGACACCTATTTCTACAAATTGTGCAGACCCTTAGTGACTGGTCTCTATATTTCCGTCAAAGGAATGATGCATTTGGGAAGGTGGGCTTCTCACCCTTGCACAAATGCACCGTTGCTATGCGGATGTTAGCATATGGAACACCTGCTGATATGTGGGATGAGAATTTGCGAATAGCTGAAACTACTACTGTTGAATGCATAACTATTTTTGCAAAGGTGTGTTTGCAAAATTTGGTGAAAAATATTTAAGAAGGCCTACTAGTGAAGATATTCAACGTTTGCTTCATATAGGTGAAGTTCGAGGATTTCCTGGCATGTTAGGGAGTTTAGATTGCATGCATTGGCAGTGGAAAAATTATCCAGTTGCATGGAAAGGCCAATATTGCCGAGGTGATAAAAAAGGACCTACCGTCATGCTAGAAGCTGTTGCATCACAAGACCTTTGGATTTGGCATGCATTAATTGGTCACCTTTGTTCACTGAGGTATTACAAGGAAGAGCTCCAAAGGTTAATTTCAATGTCAATGGAAATGCATATAATATGGGGTACTACCTAGTAGATGGTATTTATCCAGAATGGGCATCATTTGTGAAAACAATTCCATTGCCTCAAGGTGCTAAAGACAAACTGTTTGCAGAACATCAAGAAGGTGCAAGAAAAGATGTGGAACGAGCATTTGGTGTTTCACAAGCTCGTTTTGGTATTTTACGGAACCCAGCACAAATGTGGCAAATGAAATCTCTTGCTGATATCATATATGCATGCATTATACTGCATAACATGATTATTGAGGATGAAAGAGATTCATACAGAGTTCGATATGACCGTGATTACAATAATGAATACGACCAAGGTAGCTCACCTACAACATTGACTGGATACGGACATGGGTCAATTCATGAGTTTTCTACGGTTCTACAGATAGAAGATGATATTCGAGATACACAAATGCATCGTCATCTCTAAGATGATTTGGTTGAACATATATGGCAGAAATTTGGAGGAGCATCATCATCTCATGCAGAAAATCAAGCTTGACTGAATGTATTCTAGACTAGTGCAAATTTAATGCTATCATTAGATTACAAATAACTGCATTTCTATTATTGATTTGCCGTTGTGCATGTTGTTGTTCCTCTGCACTCAATTTATTTAAATCAATTTAGTGCATGTCTTATCCTCTAATTTTAGACTAGAAATCAGTAAAAGAAATGAAATAGATTACAAAATCGAAGCCTCAATAATCTGAAACACCATGAATCAAAGCATCAAGCGCTCGAACCTTTATCCCGTGAATGGATAGGGCATACCTTCATCTAAAGAAGGGGCGCAAAGGATCTGGATCCATGGCACCGCACGAAGCTTCTCTCTACGGTGTGTGTGCACATGGCTCTCCACGAAGCTTCTTACATCTCCATGACGCGCAGCACTTGCGAACGCCGCTGCCGACCTCGCCGGTCTCGAGCGCCTTTCATCTTGTCCTCCTCAGGATTGGTTATGCTTGGCCAGCCATCCTTTCCGCGTACAAATCCACTTGCATCGACGGTCTAGAAGCCAGATTTTGCAGGATGAAATCAAAAATTTTTGAGAAAGGTAGAGATCGATGGCAGGATTTTTTTTTGCGATGTCTCCGGCATTCGGAAGAAACGAGAGACGAAAAAACGAGAGACGGAAGAAACGAGAGAGCTGGATGGAGGATTTTTTTTCTCACGCGTACTGAAGGAAAGAGAGAGAGTGAGCTGCTTTCCTCTTTGATGGGGCCCACCATAGCATCGATGCCTCCACTGCGGACCGAAGTTGAAAAAAGCAACGGTGCTTCTAAAAACATGACGTTGATACCTGAAGACCCAATACATTGTGTCTAGTCTTAGCCTCCTTTGGAACAACTCTCCTCCACCACGCTTTCTTTCAAGACTAACTTTCCTAGCAAAGAAGATTTTCTCCACCATACTCTAGGAAGAAGCTAGCTGTTTGGGTCCCCGCTTCACCTCACCACTGGAGCTGTCGGAGATGGGGACGGAGGCAGGATTAGGCGGAGGGCACGGACGGAGGCGGGGACAGCAGCGGCGTGGACGCAGGCGGGGGCGTGGATACAGCCGAGGGCGACAGTGGCGCTGACGGAGACGAGGTCGACCAGAGGCGGGCTCGACCAGGCCGAGGTTGGCGGCAGCGACGTAGAGGACGGAGATGAGGGCGCAGTCGGAGCCGCGGGCCGGGGCGCGGATGGAGGCGGGGTCGACGCGGCCGAGGTTGGCGGCAGCGATGGCAAGGACGCGGAGGTGGGGTTAAGGCTGCCGAGGCTGGGCGGCAACGAGCTGGACAGCCGCGCGTCTTGCGGGGACGAGGACGGATGCGGGGGCCTTCTCGCGTTCAGCCAAAGCGGGGTCGTGGCGGATTCGACGCTGTAGGCGAAAAGGAGCGTTGCGTGGAATCGCTGCCAGGAGAAGCTGCGCTGGAATCGTGCCGTTTGTTGCGCTTCGCAGCTTTTATCCAGTGGAAGCGTGCTCAAAGCTGTTCCAAACGGGGCCATTATCGAACCATTCAGCTTAAACCGATGAGATTTGATGCAGAGGTCCGCCAGTCCATGGAAAATTAAGAGTGCGATCTTGACAAGGTCCATTTTCCAAATTCTTTCCTCTTGCCACATCGACGACATTAGGATGGTATGCTTTTTTTCTTTCCTACGGTCCAAATTGGATTTCCTATTCCCAATTGCTATCTTCTCGAGCTGAAATTCTAGCACCGCCGCTCTCCCTCTGCTGCAGACGAGAACCACTAGAGTTGTTAGCATGGTCTTGCGCTTTCCTTTTAACCATCTTTCCATAAGCTAACTTGACATGATTTGCAATTTTAAGAGCAGAACCCCCCAACTGCAAACCCTAACCCTACAGTTTGATGGAGAAGAATAGAATCGGTAATCCTTATATTAAAGTACCACTCAATTGCTCCAAAAAGATTGACTTGCAGGAACAAGAATTGGGAAGAAACTAATTTTTTTTGGTTCACTTTTTTTTCTGGCAAACAGTTTTTCTTAAACCTCTCCCACTGATAGCATCCAGTCGTGGTTGCAGCAAGAAAATGGAGAAGGGAGAGCCGATGGGTAACAATTGAGGCGGCGCCGAGCGGAGTAAATGGCAGGTTTGCTTCCCGGGAGTACGCGGTCCCGCATCTATTTCCCTCGCGAACGAAGCAGGCCGCAGCTGCTCTGGACGCACGAAGCCTGCCTTTCTGCCTTTTTGTGGGCCTCGCTGGGCTGGAAGCTTAGCTGTTGGACTGGGCTTGGGAGGTGCACATCGGTGATAATCACTGAGTGGGCAAGGCCTAAATGGGTCGAACCGCGACCGAGCCTTTTAGGCCTAAAAAAACTCTGCTCCAAATTCGCAAGTTCCATTGTACAAAAAAATAGCGATACGATGAATGTGATCGCGAAAAAGCTCAATGTCCACGGGTGATCTCCATTGCTGGACGAAGCTTCGAACGAAACGACCGTGGATAGCGATGAGGCACACGCCTCGCCACCACTTGGGCAACCTTGCTCGACCGCCGCGACAACGAAAGCTTGCAGTTAGCTAGCTGGTCCCGAGCTGGCAAAAAGCCCGGCCGGGCACTCCCTCCCCTTGCACCGGTCGACCACCTTGTGCACGTAACTTGCCTACTGAGCGATCAGTACAGGCTCATCGTTTCCGGTCCAGACAAACGTCGTTCTCTCCCCACCCTGCGCCGGAAAGGTGCCGCCAGTTTTTCCAGCGCGACAAGAGGAAGGGGAAGGCGGTGCGCCGGTGCCTGATGCAGCTGCTCACAAAGGGGCTGATTGGTTCCCGGCAGGAGCCCGGACCTGGCTGGGAGGTGCGTCCAGGTCGAAACAAATACAGCAGCGTCATTCGATTCATTCCTCGTAACCTCTGAAATAAAGGTATTGTTGGCACGGACTGCACAGCGCCAAAGATGCCGTTGGAAGTTGGAACTAGGAACAGCCAACGGTGGAGGAGGATCCAGGTGACGGAGCACCGACGTGGACAGGGCGGTAGCCGACCATGCATGTCTACTACAGTACAACGAGAGGAGAGATGGTTTAAACCGACACCGGAAGTCGCGAAGAAAGGGCAGAGTGCGACGAAACGGGATAGAATTATGAGTTCATTAAAGCGACACGAGTGGACATCGTCGTACATGCATGGCTGAGGTCTTAGGATGAAGGTCACTTGGAAGTCACGTTGGAGCGGTACCACACTCTAAATCACGTTTTCCGCCTCCCTTCACGGCTCAGCGTTCCACCCATCTCCTCCCGTTTGGCTACTTCGCCGAAAAAGTTCGCTCTGGACCGCAGCGTTTGTCGGTAGTACTTCGATGCTGAGGTATATAGAATGGAAAACCCCTGGTGGTGCAGGCGTAGTTTTCGCCGCCGCCGATTCGATTAGGCAAGTAAGTCATGGTGCGAATCGAACCGGGTAGCAACGTGCAAAGATCCAACTGGTTTCATCCGCTCGGACTGCACAGCACGGTTCCGACGTTTCAACCGCGGAGAGCATCACGCTCATTAATTGGCAGTCAAGATTGTGCAGCACTAGTACAAATCAGTTTTTTCCGCCTCCCTTCGCGGCTCGGCGCTCCACCCGTCTCCTCCCGTTTGTACACATAGCGACGCTGCATGTCCGCCGAAAAGGTTCTCTTTTTACCGCACTGCCTCTTGGTACTTGTGGGGTGAGGTAGAGCGGAGAAACCCTTGTGGCGAGAACCGAACCGGCCGGGTGCCAATGTGCAGAGACCCGACTGGTTGCCATTTGGTCGCCGTAGCCTCCGGTCGCTGTAGCCGTGCACGTACTGGACCGGCCTGCGGAACCGGGCTTCTACAGCAGCTTAGTGTTCACGTAACCTATGTCTTAGGAAATTGCAAATTCAACGTTGGCCTCGTTATCTCAGGCTGTTTCCGCGCGCCGGTTCTCCATGGCTATCGCTAGCCGCTGGGCGACGGCACGAAGCCGCCCTGGATATCGATCGACGAGCCAGCCCCTGCGCGCTTGCCGCCCTACCATATCCGTGATCGCACGGCCGGCCTCTAGCTCGTTGCCTTCCGTGGCGGCTTGCGTTGGTTCGGAGCTGGTGCTCGCTCCCCGGCCACGCGTACAACATCATCAGCCGTCGCGCTCAACTTTTTCCGGCACATGTCGTTCTCCATATCCTTTTCGTCCGAAGCCCCGACGCCGTAAGTCCTGCTGGGCGATCGAAAGGTGTTGGCCGTTTTTTCCAACATGCAGCTGGTACAGTTGAAACCGAACGAAGAGGAACACGTTTACAGTTCCAAGACTTTTAGTCCATGTATGCAGCCGCCACTAGCTGTTAATTCAGAAATATGCTGCCTCCGGCGAATTCAGAAATATTTACTCCGTTATGAAGATAGCACAGTATTTGCACTTCACATGCTACCTCCAGCGAAAATGACGTCTCAACAGTACGCACCCACCTGAGCCTTTTCGGTTTGTTGTAGTACTGAATGACTAGGGTATTGTCACTTGTCAGTACTAGCTACTGCTACCTGCCCACGTCGCCGAGTGCGCACCGCCTCGCCACTCGAAAATCACTTGGCCTGGCCGGGTACCCCCTCCCTTGCCCCAGTCACCCAAGGTCCCCAACTGCCTTTGTGTAACTTTGCCGACTGAACTTCGATGATCCACCATTTCCGGTCCTTGCAACGTCGTTCTCCGTCTTCGTCTTCCGAGCAGGCCGGCCGCGATGTAGTCGTTCTCCGTCGCATCCTGCATAGGAAAAAGTGCTGCCCTTTTTTCTTCCAACACACGATGTACAGTACCTCAGAACGCAGAGAAAATATGTGTTGCAGT
Source organism: Zoysia pacifica (assembly GCA_001602315.1). Taxonomy (NCBI): domain Eukaryota; kingdom Viridiplantae; phylum Streptophyta; class Magnoliopsida; order Poales; family Poaceae; genus Zoysia; species Zoysia pacifica. Next base: position 25,082 of record BCLH01002304.1, on the reverse strand, counting down.
TGTTCAAGACTGCCGTGCGTTTTAGAAATTGTTCGACGTGGACCCGAGACAATCGAAGAGAAAGTCAAATGAGAATTTCAGAGTACGTAATATGTATAGGAGGAGGTCGTAGAAGGAGAGAAGCCGCATCGTGTTTGGGCTTTCATCTCTTAATACATGTGACTAACATGTAAAATGATTTTTTTCAGACGGGATGAGTAGATTCCACAACGAATGCACGGCTATCGGCCGCTAGGCGATACGGTACCAAACATATATTCTCTGCCGTTTAACGCTCAACAGCTAGCCTTTACGTACCTTGGGATCACAGAGGTTTTTGGCTAAGCGTAGAGTATACCGTGTACCGTCTTTGTACGCAGGCATGCAGGGCCGGGCTCCCGCGCGCTCTCCTTGATTTCACCGGAACACTTATCCATGCAAACGGCACGGGCACGGCGGTTTGATCCGCGGGGCTGCACCTCTTCTTCGCGTGCGCCGTGGTGCCCAGTGTGGTGCGGGTGCCGCGACGTTAGGCGCTAGCCGCGCGCGCCGGAGACGGCATGCATGACGACGCCTCACGATCGATCGACTGAGGACCCGAGCACCAGAACGGCGTGCCGGCTACCCGAGGCGGCCGCGACCCAACGGTTTGTTGGCTACCCGGTCGGCTGCAACCTTCTGGGCGCGAAGGGACGAAGCGGCGACCGACGGATGAGCCGTTCGGAATCGCGTGGCCCACCTCACTCGTTGCCTTCCGTACCTTCACTGCTGCTGGTTCACCATTCACCATCAGCTGCTGGCCGCGCGCTGCTTCGTGCAACTAGTCCACGGCGCACGTTCGCTTCAAGCTAAGACTGATGTGAACTGGGCCTTTTCCGGTCCGGCCTTTGTCGTTCTCCGTTCTTTTCCCCGTCCGCGATCGCGTGGACGGCAACGTCCTTTTCTATCGATCCTCCTCCGACCCGCGAGCTAGCGCTCAAAAGTCGTTGCCCGTTTTTCCAACATACAGCTAACGCAAGAAACCAAATGAAGAAGAAGAAAACTTCACACGTTTCATCATCTAAGACTTGGTCAATGCATGCGCCTCTAGCTTTTACAAGTGGAGAGATAATAGAAATAGAGAAATTTGCATTGTGAGAAGTAAATTGAGAAAACTTGAAGAGGATAAATGATTTAGGACCGAGGTAGTGTACATGGTACAATACGTGTCCAATCCATATGGGCCCTAACTATGCTTGACATGCATGTACCGGTGTGTAATAAGTACATGAATGTTGAACCACGCACAATTAATGCTTATACGCAAATGATATCTGCCCCAACATACTTCTAAAAATATGCACAGCGTATTAATTGCTGTTACCTTTCTCATCGCTGATACTGATGTTGGAATTAGCGGACTGTTGCTTTCCCGGACTTCACCCTATTCGCTCTCTTTTATATGCTGAGCTGAAACGACGTCTGAGTAGATGCCGGTCACCTGATGCCCCTGTCTTCTTGCTCCGAGTGACTAGTCTATTGTCACTCATAAGCAGTGCTGTTTAGGAAGCATATACTCATATGAGACGATGAGCAAGTGAGCAACCGATCCACTTACACTGGTTAGCGGTCAGTCGATCATCTCGTAGCTAGTCCAGAGCATAACAGATTTGCAGATAATTAGCCGGCCAATGCACGGATAGACACACGATTAATCAAACGGAACGGAACACGCTGGCGTCAGAACGGATACGTGTCAGTTGACTTCGATCGATCACTCCCTCTCTCGCTGTTTGTTAATTCGAAGAACGTTCTGGTGGCTCGGCCTGAGCCGATGATCGAGCGAGGCCGTATCCGAGACGAGTGATTCGTGGTTTTATCCGTTTGTTTCATCCGCTGTCCTGGCCCCTGCTGCCTTTGGCTTCGTCGTCAGCGACACCCATCTACTCCGATACATCTGGACGGGGAAGTCGCCGAACCGTGCGTCCATTTGAATGCTTCAAGGCGTTGTGTTTAAACTATCCGGAGATGAAAATGAAATGGGATCGATTTTTTCGGTGATGGCGATGGATTTGCGACATTTTTTTTTTTTGAAAGGGCGATTTTAACCTGGCGCGAATGCCTTGCGTCGGCCTCGAACGCAGGTTGGTAGGTGCTCACCGAGCTGCGCTACCAACGAGCTGCATGGAGAGCGTATTTTATTATACCTAGCTAGCTAACCCGTTCTGTGACCTCAACCGTTTCGTTGAATTTATGTCAAAAATAAATATTTGGTTGAACATTTCGTACACGCTATGGGAATTGATAAATGTGATCGCGATGAGTTCTCCACTGCTGGGAATATTATCTATTCAAGATTGATTGACGCCGTGGAAAATGTCGTCTACTAACTCTTGGACCATATGTATGTGGGCTTAACATGTGTCGAGTGGACTGTTTACTAGTTGCTAGATTGTGTAAGGCAGTAGAGTATATTGATGTAGTTGGTGTCTCAGTAGATCCCTGTTCAACTTCAAATTCTTCTGTTCATTTTCTTCTCTACGAAAGGATGCAATGCTTCTGATTCTTTTAAGACGGCCTTGACTATATAGGCTGATCGTTTTTTATTGTTTACGTATTATATTACACTTAAGTACCCATCAACATGCTATCACAAATGTTTGAAGATTTGATTGGTGAGTACTCCCTCTATTTCTAATTTATTGTGGTTACTAACTTCTAACGCTAATTTTAACTATTCATTTTATTAAAAAAAATTAATTCAAATGTACATTCATTTGGTGAGGGATGCAACGCGCTAGGATCGGAGAGGGCCTGATGACCGAGGCTACCAGTTCATGAGATCACGAGCCGAGCGACCCGCCCACCACATGAACGTGTTGCCTCGCGAAGCGAATCTCCTAGTGTCGTCATCTAGTGGCGTTTGTATTCTAGAAATTGATAGATGAGATAGAAAAATGGAAATAAAAAAAAAGATCTAAATCTTTTATTTCTTAATCTCATTAAATCTCAACCCTTTATTCATTTCTCATTACCAATCCTTCCTCCCATTGCCCTCTGACCAAACGGCACCTTAGATCATTCGCCGTTTGTTTATTCGTCGGGACAGCATCGATCGAACACATCTCCGTACGTATAAAACCAAAAATACTCCTAGCTACAGTAGCATTGAGATGCGTTCGTACTACAATTAAGTCAACGGCCTCTTAAAAATGTAAATCACATTTTAAAGGAACATGTCCGAATAAATAAAACGTATGTAGTGTAGTGGATGAACCTTTTAAATCTTTTTTTTCTTTTTGAATGCAGTATTAATACTCCGAACCTAGGACGACTACGGCAAGCGACAGTTGGACCATGTGAGCTGTCCAATTAACAACTCCGGTGTGCGTGCATGATCACCCTGTGAACTGTCTTCACGCGTGTGTTTGTGACAGGGGCGGAGCTACCTCGAAGCGTCGGGGTCACCTGACACCGATGGTTTCCGACCAAATTAATGAAAAATCACTGTTTAGCAGTACAAGGTAATCGCCCGAGCGCGCGAGACCGACGTCTGTGGCGACGGACAGCTAGCCATGGCGTCGCGACGATATCTGCCAGATCCGCGGTGAGCTCGGCCAACGGCAACGGCAGGCGGCGCACTCACCGGCCACATGGAAAGAAACCAGGCGCAGAGGACTCGTCCCCGCTTCAGCTCCGGCCGGCGCACCGTCCCGTCCGAGACCGGCAAGAATTGATCGGCCGTCGCATGGTGACCGGGAAAAGGCGTAGTGTTGTGCGCAGAGTGCAAAGCCCTTTCTTCAATTATTGTGGTTATCTTCCAATTTTGTTGCCTGATACCGTAGCTAGCTCGTGCTCGTGGTACACCGTACACAACGCTGCTGGGAACATTCGAGAAAAAAATGGAGATCGATGGAGGTCGAGGACAGACATGCCCACCGGCACGGGCACTGGCATTTTGGCTGGGATGGGAGGTCGCGGAAACCGACGGACGGACGGGCGCGCCAGCGCCGGACGGCCGGACGCCGATACGAACGGACGGATTCGCCCGCCCACCTCCTGGGGCAGGTAGCCCCGTATCACGCCGCCACGTGCTCCCGGGCCCCACCGCAGATCGCGGGCGGCCCCGCAGCCTCGTCACCATGCGCGCCCCACTCGTCAGACGGGAGAGCACACCAGGCCAGTGTCACCCGCACCCCACTCGTCAGTGAGCTGTAGGACTGGCCGACGAGAGAACTGAACACGTCGTCCTCCTCTCCTTTCTCTCTTGCCCCCGCCTGGCTTCCTTCTGTCTTGCTGTCTCGCCTGCGGCCTCCGCCCCCCATCTGATGCGCTGCGTTTATAAATACCCACATCGTCGGGGGAAGGCTCATCTCGAGACACGAAACCACGCCTGCGCTAGGGTCGTGCTTCGCGGAGAGGGGGAGCCTGCATTGCCGATCCGGGCCGCCGCCGCGCCGGCGAGTTGAACGGTACGGCCTCTACTCCCTCTTTTTTATGAAGGGAACTCTACCCCCTATTCGATCATGGTTCGTTGGGTTCGATCGCTGGGTTGACGCGTGTTCGCGTGTGCGGGTGCGAGGTGAGGTTTCCGTGGCGGCTGGCGGTTGTCGATCGCCGGGTGTCAGGGCGGCGTGTGTGTGATTGTTTGCAAGTTGTTTAAGGCGCGTTCGGCGTCGCAAGATTTTACCTCGCCTGCGTAGAAACCCATTTTTACGCGCATGCATCTGTCGTGCGCGCACCGCGGGAGTGGTTTGTCTTCCGCCGGGAGATTTGTGGGCGAGTCGTTAGAGTTTTACGCGTCTGGTCCCGATCGGTCTAGCGCGCGGCAGAGTCCTGCGCGTGAGCTGCTCTTAACGACGACGACGACGACGAGGGACTCCGCGACTGTTGTTTCGCAACTCCGGCCTGTTCATGCGTGTGTGGGCGGCTGGGCGCGGAGTGGTTCCTTTCGGATCTCAGGTTCTTCTCTGTCCTGACCGTGTTTACCATAAAATTTGTTGCCCATCAGGTGCGCAGTGTGCTTGCCGTGCGGCCGTTTGGTTTCGGCACCTTATTTTTTTCTCGAATTTTCGTGTTCTTTTTTACTGCTTTGTTTGATCTGTCCCGGATGGAGTAACTTGAATTGGGGCGTTGTTTTCCATAAAAGTCAAGGGAAGTTGATGTGCGCGTTGTTTGGTAGTTTATAGCTCTGGGTTCGGACTGGACCCCACGCATGAGAGGGGGCGCCCAATTTTCCTGTCTTGGACTGATCTCCATGAGCTGCAATGACCTGAAACTATTTTAGTTCTCTACTGGTCTATTCACCTAAGTTTTGTTTTGCACTAGTCCAGTTCGTTATCAAAATTTAGGTGGAACTGCTAAAGTCCAACGGATGAACTTGTTATTAGTCTATCAGAGACACCACCAACTCATCTTCTTTTTGTTGCTAGAATGTTTGCTTAAATTTTTTTGCTGTGCAAAGAAAAATACAGAACGGCAACTTACATGCATACTTCGGCTAAATAAGCGTTTGTTATGGCAGGCTAGGACTTCCGTTACCTGAAAAATGAAAAAACTCATCTACTTAAGCTGTTGTGACTTGTGTCTTGTGACAAAGACGTCTGATTTCTCAAGGCCAGTTAACAATTGGACCTTGGTGTGTACTCCCTCAGTTTTTTTAGTTTTTTTCATTAGATAAGATTTAAGTTAAAAAATTGATTTATAGTTATTATCCTAACAACAGCAATTTGAGAATGGATGGAGTATGTATAAATGCTCTATAATCAGGGTTTACAAAATCGATGAAACCGGTCTGGCTCGGTTTCACCAGACGGCCGGTTTTCTGGCGTTTTTGAAACTGCTACAGTAACAGTTTTAAAACATCTGTCCATAATCTATTAAGTGATCGGCAGTTCTCCAGCAAAAAAGGATTCAGTTGGTGACTGATAAGGGCCACCTGATGACCTCAGGAAGAGACAAAAAATGTCAAATGTTCCTTTCACATTTCTGATGTGTGCATCCATTTTCTTAATTCTTAGATCTACTGTTGCTGAATTTTGTGAGCTTCTCTCACAGCTTATGGAGCTACTACAGGACCCCTTTAAGGGGGTTATCACCGACGTCAAAGGAAGAGCAGCATGGTACAAGCATGATTGGGTTGCAGGATTCCGTTCTGGCTTTAGGTCAGTTTTCTTTTAACTACTGGTATTTGATCATGACTCATTAGATGCATCTCTCCTCTTCACATTTCGATGGTCTATCACATAGCTTATCTATATTTATGGCAAATGCATTGCATCATCAGGATATTGGCACCTACCATGTATATCTTCTTTGCCTCTGCTCTTCCTGTCATCGCCTTCGGAGCACAACTGAGCACGGCAACAAGTGAGTTTATCTTCTTGCTGCTATGCTACCTAGGATTGGATTTTACACAAAAGTAACAAAACTTATTTTGTTTCTTTCAGATGGTTTACTCACAACAGTTGAAACATTGGCATCTACTGCTGTTTGTGGCATCGTGCATTCAATTCTTGGAGGGCAGCCATTGCTGATTGTTGGAGTAGCCGAACCAACCATTATCATGTACACGTATCTTTACAACTTTGCCAAGAAGCAGGAAGGTCTAGGAGAACGGCTATATTTGGCGTGGGCAGGATGGTAATAAATGAAATGGAATCCACCGACCCCGTGTTAGCTTTTCTGCTAATTTAACTGTTTATTTCCTCCATGTCAACAGGGTCTGCATCTGGACGGCTCTCATGCTATTTCTTTTGGCGATGTTCAATGCTTCCAACGTTATTAGCAGATTTACAAGGGTTGCAGGAGAACTTTTTGGGATGCTGATCACTGTTCTATTCTTACAAGAGGCCATCAAGGTACATGAATATAGTAACTAAATCCTAAAGATTAATTCCTTCCTTGGCATAATCATTTGACACAGAACATGTTAACTTCAGGGGATTACTAATGAATTCAGTGTGCCTGAAGATGCAGACAGCAATTCACTAGCGTACAAATTCCAGTGGCTGTATGTCAATGGCCTACTTGGCGTCATATTTTCAATTGGATTGCTGTACACTGCACTGCGGACCAGGGGGGCAAGGTCATGGCTGTACGGCGCAGGTTGGTCGCTCATTTTTTCGACGTTTGGTATATCTATAGCACAACATGTTAGTACTCCGCATCATAAGATCAACGGCAGCCGTTCAATCGATCCATCTAGCGCTCAGTTCAGTCAGTAAAGCTATAGTGTAATACAATAACATTTGTTGGTTAGACTGCACAAATTTGGCCTGAATGTTAGGTCCTGGGTTAGACTGCACAAATGTTTGAGTCTTGAGCTCGTCGTGGGCCATGGTTGAGTTGTGTTTGGGCCGAGTAACACCAGGTACTTGTGATAAAAACTTGCGATATGTTGTCGTTCAACACCTTTTCTTTTTAACTTCTAATTATAATTACTCAAGAAATTGTTGTTTTGAAATTTTTTTGTCCTTGAGATAGTGCATGTAGCTCCCGCTTGTATATGGTCTGGGAAAGTATCTGACCACTTTGAGACCCCTTCTGAAACGCATGAATTTAAAAGAATTAGTTTTATTTCACAGAAAAAACATTGAAAATAGAAAAAATTTCTGCATTCTAAAGTGGGCCTGAGTCTTTTATATGCAGTGTTTCCCTGCATTTTTGCAAGAGACTATTTTTAGGACTCGAACTTGTCACTAGGGACCTTATGTTCAAAAGATAATATCTTTACCACTACGTCAGGGCCCTCCATATTTTCCCTTTTTACTTAAATTAAATATATTATTTATGCTAAATCATCTAACAAGTGTTTCAGAAGTTCATGTCTACCTCCAGTGCAGTGCTTATTCATATGCACTGACCATATGTCCTGACTCACCACTTTACAGGGTGGCTTAGAAGCTTCATTGCCGATTATGGTGTCCCGCTTATGGTGATCGTGTGGACAGCATTGTCATACGCACTGCCAAGTAAGGTCCCTTCAGGAGTTCCTAGGAGGCTTTTCTCTCCACTTCCCTGGGACTCAAATTCACTGCGACACTGGACCGTAGTGAAGGTAATAGTTCTGTTATTTGTAATTCCGAAATATAAATTTGTATGGTTTTTAGAGTGTAAGCGCTCGAGAGTTTGTTCGGTAAACCATAATTCTGAATTTTCTACCTGCTACTGTATTACCTTTCAGGATTTGTTCTCTGTCCCTCCAGCGTACATATTTGCCGCCATTGTGCCTGCTTTGATGGTCGCGGGGCTCTATTTCTTTGATCACAGTGTGGCTTCACAGTTGGCTCAGCAAAAGGAGTTTAATTTGAAGAAACCTTCTGCCTACCATTATGACATTTTGGTCCTTGGAGTCGTGGTACGTGACAATTACATTTTTCTGCCATCCAAATTGTTCTTTCAGAGCGTCCTCCGTCATGTAGAATTGCAGTCATATTTGTTAGACAAAATTATGACAATTCATTTACATTCCAATAGTGCAGAAGTAATGGCATTTTAGCTTGAAAACTATGAAACTATTTCTTTTCTCATAGTATATAAATGGCATAGGTCCTGCTGTGTGGTTTGATTGGTATCCCACCTTCTAATGGAGTACTTCCGCAGTCTCCCATGCACACAAGAAGTCTTGCTGTCCTCAAGAGGCAGGTTGGTGATTGAGGTTGATTTGTGTCTCGCATGCTGTGGTAGTCGGTCTCCTCATACGTTTCTCTGTTCAACTGCAGTTATTACGCAATAAGATGGTTGATAGTGCCAAAAAGGGCATGGTGAATCGTGCTAGCAGTTTGGAAATATATGGCAAGATGCAAGAAGTTTTCATTGAAATGGACAGCGTGCAGAATGTAAGCCTTTGATGCAAACCATATTATTTCCTTAATTGAACCAACTTTTATGTTGTGAATGCTATTGTATCACAAGCTTGTGCTATTTCTTCTGCGTCTTTGGTTTCATAATGAGATCAACTTATAAGCATTCTTATAAGGTACTACGTGGTTTTGCATTAAGAAAAAATAGGTTCGAATTGGAATTGAAGTTGACTTGAGACTAGATGGTTGGGTTGTTGAGCGTGTGCACCTACACCTCCCACCTGGAGAACTTTGAAGTAGATAATATAATTCTTCCAATTCTCAAAATGTTTGTCTTTCAGACTGATTCTATCGACAAGGAGTTGAAGGGCTTGAAGGATGCTGTTTTGCTAGAAGGTGATGAAGAAGGGAAATTAGCTGGAGAATTTGACCCTCGGATACATATAGAGGCCTACTTACCTGTTCGAGTAAATGAGCAGAGACTGAGTAACCTACTGCAAGCCGTTCTGGTTGGTGGTTGTGTCGCAGCTATGCCAGTCATCAGGATGATACCAACATCAGTTCTCTGGGGCTATTTTGCTTACATGGCCATTGATAGTCTACCAGGGAACCAGTTCTGGGAGAGGATGCAGCTTCTGTTCATTGCATCGAACCGACGCTTCAGGTAATTCCTTTGTTCTGTATATGTCAGCTGCGAGACTGCTAGCCATGCACTAACGATTGGCTGTAACCTCTGCAGGGTTCTGGAAGGTCCTCATGCATCTTTTGTGGAGTCGGTCCCTCCAAAAACAGTATCTGGGTTCACGATCTTTCAGTTTGTTTACCTTCTGATGTGCTTCGGCATAACATGGATACCGATAGCTGGGATCCTGTTCCCAGTGCCTTTCTTCCTTATGATTCTCATCAGGCAGTATGTCCTTCCAAAGTTCTTCGATCCGAATCACCTGCGGGAATTGGATGCAGCTGAGTACGAAGAACTTGATGGAATTCCCCACGAACACACACTGGTATAAATTCATCTACTTTACCTCTGAATTTCTTAGTGAAGTTTCTGTTTGGCTTTGAAATACTGTGAATCTGATATTACTTATTTATCTGAAATTTGATTCATTGCACAGGAGGACGATTTATCTGATGCAGGAAGCTGCCGTAGTCGTGCCGATGCTGAGATATTGGACGAACTCACAACCAACCGTGGAGAGTTAAAGCACAGAACTTCTTCGAGCCTACGTGAAGAGAGGCACCTTCAGGTAATATAGAGCATCTGCGATATTGCAACGTGTACATGGGACCAAAGATGCTGAAATTTTGAGCTCTTTTCTTTTTTCTTTGGAAGAAGAACTAGTCAAGTACCACGCATGTCAGTGGTGCGTAGGCTTATTTTCACGGGCGCAAATTGACAGTTCTCCGGTCCTGTACTTTAAGTTAAGCTCATTTCACGCCTTTCTCTTTCTTTTGTTGGAGAGAGGGGGGGTTCCATGCCAAATTTGAGTTCTGACAGTATCAAATTCGCCCTACCTGCAGGTTCATTCAAATGCCGTTCAGCCAAGCTTGTGAAGATAGAAAAGTGGCACGAAGACTGATCCTTTGTAGAGAGTGTGATGTCAATGTTCGAGTATTGCACGTGGTTTTGTTACCCAAACGAATACAGTAAGTATGGGTGGATGGTGTAATGTGTAAAAGTCCATGTTATTAGCAAACTAGGGGTGATGGGGAGAATTAAGACGAGAGCAGATGCAGGCATCCTTGGTAGACATGAAGATAGAAAAATTGGCTGAATGGGAAGTAGAGTTAATAGGCTCATTAGATTGTAATCGCACTTCTTTATTATTGTTGTGAATTGATCGCCAGTGTAGCGAGTGTTTTCGGTCTGTCTACTTAGATTACTTTAATTGACTGAAATTGCGCTGCCGCCAAGTTGCTAATGCAGTGTGGTGCCGCTGGTGCGGAATAAACTTATAAGTTGATGAAACAGCGGATGCTTCATCATCAGGGCCTACAGAACAGCCTCGTGCCCTCGATACGAATGCTCAAGATACCTAGTTCAGTTCAACGCAGCAAAGATTTCATTTGGAATCGTCTGCCCTGCAGCCCTGCCTCATTAGAGGGAGCCTTAAAGAAAGACTCGTGGCCCGGGTGGGAGTGTGGGACGAGAGTGGGTTGGATGGTAATCCACGCGATGTGGTGCTAAACAGAGGACAAAACATGAATTTGATCGACCTCATGGTGGACCGACGGCCCAAGTGTGCTACTGGTCCCTCGTTGTGCCGAATTACCCAGCCCGCCCTCCCGCATCACTAATGGGCCGTCGTACGCGGTATGATGCCCGATGTATGTACGCTTTGCATGTTTGCCGTAGACCACTTTAATCTCGGCCCTTTGGGCTCTGCTTCTTCGATGGAAAGGCCTGCTGTTAGTCCTAGCTCCAAAAACCGTCGGGTCGAAGCAGCAACTGACAAGTGCGCCTTGCTCTCCCAACCGATACAAAAGCATCGCGTAGTTCTCCACAATTGTGTCAACCGAGGAAGCAACACAAGTTATAGTCCACTGCACCTTCCCTTATTGAGATATCGTACGGCATAACCTAGTATTTTGCACTTATAATCAGGTAATAATCCGTCTTCATATGGTGCCGTGTTCTCGGCACTAATGACACGCACCACGACCACGCCAAGCCAACACGCAATGCCAATAACAAAGGAACAGCTCAATCAGGTTAACACGCAATGCCAATAACAAAGGAACAGCTCAATCAGGTTCATTCGGAGATCAACTTGGCACGCAGCCGGCCAAAATTTTGC
>BCLH01002303.1:38914-54919 GCA_001602315.1 Zoysia pacifica | reverse complement strand
TTCTTGAAGTAGCGTAGCCAGCGGCAGGTGAGACCGTACTTTCTTGAGCCTCCCTGGCCGAAGATGGCAGCGATACACGCTCCGGTGTGCACCATCGGTCCTGCTTTCCCGACGTGCAGGGAGGATGATACGGCGGCAATGTTTCCTATTACCTGCATAGTAGTAGTATCACGAAGTTTTAGTTGGAAGTGTTGTATATATTACTCGCTCCATTCTAAAAATTATTAACACCAATTAGTTTAAATTTAAACTAGCTGGTGAAAAAATAATTTAGAAGGGAGGGGACTAACCGGTGACAAAAAAAGTTAGAAGGGAGTGGATATATCGTTTTGATTTGACTATACCGGTATTTGGATTTGTCTATGTGAGATTGTCAGATATCTACTAATGTTTGGGAAAACATTTAAACCTGCTCACTGTGTTGTAAACGGATTTGCAAAAGTTCTCAGGAACGGCTTTAACATATACTCTCTCTGTTTTTTAATTGATATCATCGTTAGCATTTAAATTTAACTTTGATTATTCATTTTATTAAAAAAAAAAATTCATATATTTTGATATAATTTGATTTATAATTAAAGTTATTTGAATCACAACTTAAAATTTTACACATTCAAGCAAATTGTTTGAATTAAATGAATGATCAAAGTTGAATTTAAAGTTGAATTAAACGGTGATATCAATTAAAGAACGGAGAGAGTACTACATATTATTATGTTACTTTTGGATCACAAAAATTCAGGAAAGTGGTATTCCCCTCCGCATTGCACCGTCGTATTGTTGTTAGCTTTTTGCTTTGTTGGCAATAATGAGGTGAAATTTGGTTATCAGAAATTTAAGTGAATGGTACTCCAAATGCTGTGGTGAAGTATCTGAATTAATATCCACGTTGGCCCATCAAAAATGTCAGTAGGTATTTCAAAGCTGCAGGAAACACACATGTATTACTCTGTCCATATATACTAGCATTTGAAGCTTTACGGACTGAGAGTAGAACGCACCAAAACAATTTTCCGATGGATATATGCAGGGGTGGAGCTAAGTCTTGCCGTCGGTGTCTGCTGACACCGATGAATTTCTGTAATTCTAAGTGTAAAATACTGTTTAAACATGGATTATAAAGTTAACGATCCCGGTAAAAAATGATGTTGAGCCCGGTTAATTTTCAGCGTGGCTTCGCCCCTGGATATATGAAAATCTCCCTACGGTGCAAGTGTCAAGTGGATATTTATACCTAAATTTACTGAGAACTAGCGAATCTCTTATTCTGTGACATCACAGTTACATCCAGGCCAATGGAAGACCACATCCTCTTTAAAAAACTGAATAATTTTATCGGTTAATTTTCACTTTCAGATAGAGTCCATTTACTCTATTTATTTCAAAATATAAGCATTTTTATGTTTAGTCATAGTCAAATTTTTATAACTTTGACCACTAACAATATATAATTAATAATATTTTATTATATAAAAATTATATTTTTTTAATTCATCATTAAATGAACATTCATAAAAATTATATTTTATATTAAAAACTATATAATTTTTTAGATATTATTGATAGATGTTAAAAGATTTTGACTTTATTCAAACTTAAAATGCTTATATTTTGAAACGGAGATAGCAGATATTTCAAGTACAACTAATCATTTTCTACTCTTCTCTACCGATAAGAACCATATATAGATAAAATAGGCGGAGGCGTGGCGTGATAGACGAAACACGCTAATACTAAAAAAGGTCTGACGACTCAATAATTGGTGGTATCCCTGTCAACAAAACAATCATCACGTAAAGAATAATTGCAACAAGAACATGCATGATCCCCGATCAAACCACAAACCAACGCACGTCAAAACCTCCGCAGTTTTTTTTTTCTTATTTTGGGTTGTCTTCTTACGGATCTTCCTACGCAGCGGATCCTTTCATAAGCGAATAATTATGGTGTGCAAGTGACAAACGTTACTGGCCCATATGCTCTAGTCGACAGCTCTACGATGCAGCGAAGAGGCGGCCCTGAGGCTGCGCTGGAGGATCGATCGGAACGCACCTTGACAGCGAGGGTCTTCACCGACAGAATGTTGGGCGCGTCCACGCCGTTGAGGTACGCCTTCACCTCCGGGATCCCTGACCCACCGGCGGCGGGCGACGCGAACGCCGTTATCGACGAGGCGAACAGAAGAAGCACCAGGTTCGTCCCCGCGAACAACCAGAACGCTGTCCAGTAGCTTCATCAACGGAAGACAAAGCAACAAAAAAAAAAAAAAAACCCTGAATGTCAGATCAAATCACAGAGCAAAATTTCTCAAAATCCAGATCGTTAACTGAACACATTTCAGGGCAAGTAGTAAGACGTTTGCCGATTTGATTCAGGGATTCAGCAAGTAGTTATGATCTGATGGGAGACATGAGGCGTGTAGGGAAGAACCCGAGGAAACGGGTGCACGAACCTGCTGGACTCCATGAGGGCGGAGACGGCGGCATACTTGAGCCCGGCAACGTTTTCGACGGCGAGGTTGATGAGGAAGCCCACTACGCTCGTGAGGATCCCGATGGCGAAGCAGAACGTCCACTTGAGCACCACGAACCGCACCTGGTCGCCCTTGGCCCTCGTTCTCCAGTTCTGGTCGAACAAATCGTTCTCGATCATCCTGCATGTATGCAGAAAAGGAGACCAAATGGATAATTAGATAACAGTAGCAAATGCCAAATGGTTAATTAGATAACAGTATATATCGTGGATCACGGGCATTGACGGGAATTCAATTAACGGAGGTTGCTTACTCGTAGTCAAGGCTCTCGATGGGGCAGCGATTGGAGCCGACCATGGCGACCTGGGAGGCGTTGTTGGTGGCGCTACGATGGAGCAGAGCCCGGGTAAGTGGCGGGCGGTTCTCTTCGTCCTGCTCCATGGGAGGATCGTCGTCGCGTGGAGACGCCATGGGAGGAGGCAGCGCGAGGTCACCAGCTGCAGAGGAGACGGGACCAAGGAGAGAAGAAAGCGCAGGTGGTGGTGATTTTAATTGTGCAGCGGTCACAGGCTGAGGTTGCTAAGTCCTGGTCTATGGGCAGAGACAGCGTTACGGTCTTTCAAGGGACGACACATTGCAGCGGCCAAGTGTCATAAAATGACTAGTACAATTTTGGCGCCTAACTTTGTAGCTCCTTGAAAGGACTACAACAAAAAGAAGAATCATGCGACCCTGCTGAGTACACTTTCAGCTTAGGCCCAAACAGCAAAGATCTGCAGCTTGGCTTTCGTGAGCTCTTCATAACGCTTTCCAGCCATCAACCGTGAACCACCGAGGTCGGCTCGTGTTAACTTGGTGCATGGACCCGGACTACCTCATTCCATAAACCATACCTATAATACAGATGAAGACAAATGCACGATGGATGCGAATTATTGTTGGTTGTTCTCAAATGTGTTCGACCTTTGGACGACACGAGAGGCCAATGCTAGTATGATTGGACCGACGTATAACTGATGCGATTTGATCCAGATGCGAGGGAACAAAGTCTTCTTTGATCATATTTCTGCTTTAAATATATAGGCAACAAAAGCGTCGACATGTCCTGCTGCAAACCATGTCACACCAAGATTTCATCTGAAGACAATGTGATAGTAGCTTATTTCATGCATTATCGGAGTTTAAATAGAGCTTTATGAGTATCCCAATTTTAGCCGGCCGAGAAATGATTCTCAGGAGTCTGAGGTATCTCTCATCTTATATATAGGTACCCTGAAGTGTATTTTTTATTATCTTCGTAGAATCGTACTCCTTCCGTCTTAAAATAATTGACATTTTATTTTTTGAAATTTTGACTATTCATTTTATTCAAAATATTTATAAAAATACCAAAATAAATGAGACAAGGTTAAAGTATTTATAATAATAATTCATTTCACAATAAAATAAATAAAATTTTGAATAAAACAAATAGTCAAAGGTAAAAATTTGAAAATTTAAAAAACACTTATTTTAAGACAGAGAGAATAGTGCTCCAGAATTCGTCGTGCTCATTCAGTCATTCTCCGGTCCATGTGTCTCCGGAGTTTGTTGTTTATTCTGTGCTGATTGGGCTTGCACGCTCGGATCCAAATATCTAACCCATGTTTTCTTTGATGATATTCTTTGTGTTTTTAAATTGATGTCGCGGTTGATTTTTACGATCAACTATAACTATTCGTTTTATTTAAAAAATTTATTTAAATATGTAAAATTTTAAGTTATGATTCAAATATCTCTAATGATAAATTAAATTATATCAAAATATATAAAATTTATCAAATTTTTTTAATAAAACAAATGATCAAAGTTAAATTTAAAAATCAACAACAACATCCATTAAAAAAACGAAGAGAGGACACTTGTTTCTCAGATTCTCGAAGCACCAGAATATGGCGCCTCGCTTCAGCAGCAGAGAAATATAGCGGCACCTAGTTCAAACTCGACCTGTTGCCGCGGGCAAGATTGATCAGGCAAGCAAATTAATAGCAGAATTAGACAT
Source organism: Zoysia pacifica (assembly GCA_001602315.1). Taxonomy (NCBI): domain Eukaryota; kingdom Viridiplantae; phylum Streptophyta; class Magnoliopsida; order Poales; family Poaceae; genus Zoysia; species Zoysia pacifica. Next base: position 50,405 of record BCLH01002303.1, on the reverse strand, counting down.
TTAGGAAATCAAACACTCTTAGCAATGCTACGACTGGTAATATAAATTCAAATTGAAATATCAAAAAGGGAATACTCCCTCCATTCTAAAATATAATCAATTTTAGGTTTAATCAAAGTCAAACTTTTATCATTTTAACCACTAATAAAGTATAATTAATAATATTTTAACATATAAAAATTATATTTATTAAATTCATCATGACATAAGTTTTTATAAAAATTATATTTTTATATTAAAAATCATGTAATTTTTAAGATATTACTAGTAAAATTTAAAATAGTTTGACTTTATTCAAATCTAGAAATGAAATGGAGGTAGTAGATAAAAGAAATGGATATGCTAAGGAAAGGAAGCTTTTGAATTAGTATTTCCTTTGTTTCTAAACTCAAATACTCAAAACTATTATGTTCAATTTATTGGGAAATATATAGGAGTTTTTTCTTAGCGTTGACGTCGAAATCGGATCCGGACCAACACACCGTTCGCATGTTCGTGTGCGAAAACGTCGATGTTTATTGAACGTCGGGTTTGGGGCAACATCTAGACAATCGTCTTAGGGATGATCCGAACTCGGTCAAGCCAGCCAGATCACCTTCAGTCGTCGCCGAGACGAAGGAAGAACAGCACGAGGATCGAGTAAAGAAATTAGGGTTTAGAAAAGAACGAAATGTAAAAGCAAATGGTTTGATTGATTGGAATGATCTTCAACCGATCATAGGCCTCTGTTTTAGAGAGAAGGGATAATCTTATCTTTCAGAGCAACTAATCCCATGAGTTAGAAAAGAAATTAGAATCAATCTGCTAAAAACTTTTCTAAATCAGCATTATCAGAGTCTTCGGTAAAGTGCCGGACACTCCGGTGACCAGAGTCTACGGTAAGATGCTAGAGGTTCTGTCGTGTAATTCCGAGAACCCGAGAGAGCTCACCGGATACTTCGGTAACGTGCTGAACACTCCAGTGGGCTAAATGGCCGAACCTGAGAGAGCTCACCGGACCCTCCGGCAACATGCTGGACACTCTGGTGAGTTAAGTGTCCGAACCCGAGAGAGCTCACCGGACACTCCGGTAACATGTCGGACACTCCGATAGGAAAAGTGTCCGAACCCGAGAGAGCTCACGAGACACTCCAGCAACATGCCGAATACTCTGGTAGCCCTATGATTTTTGGGTGTGTAATGCTTCAAGTGGCAAGAAACTCACTCAGGTAAAAGGTGATTTATTCACTGCATAAATTGGCATGACTTAATTTAATCCAGTAGTATTGTATTATCAAGCAGAACAACCTCGGCTCCAAAAGCAGTGGAAAGGTCACAACTCAGATTCCTGATGTGTACGCCATGGACTTAGTTCAGAGCTGTCACAAAAAAAAAAAAGCTGCAACACTTGTTTTGAAACTTGATTTTGCAAAAGCCTTCGACTCCATCTGCTGGGACAGCCTCATGACAATTTGATCCCTATTGAAGCCCATCAAAATTGCAATAAAGAAAGAGGTGTTCAAGTGTCTCCTCCTGTTGTAAAATTCAAAGCTCACAACATATGAATCAAGAATCATATTTCTTCTATGTAAAATGTTTCTAGTATTTACTTAATCTTTTAAAACTAGCCAGAAGATGGCTTTATGCTTTAGCAGATAAGAATAGGGTAAATTCTTTATTAGCCATCCAAAAAACTTGTAGTTTTTTATCAACCACTCAAAATTTTGAATTTCTTTATCAACCACTAATGTTAACTTTCTTTTTTTATTCATCATTTGTATATATTTAGAGACTTGAAAAAAACCTTTATGTCCTTCTTTCAAATTTTACTAAATTTTATCATTACTCATTTTAGTGAATGTTATTTGATTTTGAGGCATCTAAAATTTCACAAAGAAATTTTTTTACTTATAATTCAAATTTAAATTTTAAAATTTCATCTGAACCATTTTATTTCTTTTTAAGCTTGTGGGCTATAATGTGAATTTGTGAGATAAAATTGATTCTTATAACATTCACTAAAATAGGTAATAAGAAAACTTAGAAAAAAGTGATTAAAGGGTAAACAAGTATTTTTCAGACCTTAAAATATATAAAAGTGACGAATAAGAAAAAAAAATTAATTTTAGTGATTGATAAAAAATCAAAAGTTTTTTCGATCAGTGGCGGACCCGATGGCTGGTCCAGGTGGGCCGTGGCATACCTAAAATTTTGGCCCAAATCCATTAACCATCAACAGCTTAGTCGTTCTCCTCCAGGCGACCGGCGCCGCCAGTATCCGCTGCCGCCTTCGACGCTCGCCCCTGCATGCTCGCCGCTTCCGTTCGCTGGCTTCACGCGCTTCGTGCGCTGATTCCCGCTCAAGCGCCTTCAAACGCTCGCTACCGCCCGCGTCACCGCTTCCGACCGCTGGCGCTAGCTGCCGCACATGCCTCCGCTTCCGCGCATGTGCCTTTGCTCGCTGCCTGTTCAAGCTGAGGGCAAGGCGCCTAAGCACTACCTGCCTACTCGAGGCCAAGCTGCCGCATGCGTCGTCGCTTCCGTCAGGATTACCTGTCAATTGATTGTTCCAAGGTACGAAATGCTCCAATACCCAATTTGTAGATCCCTAGCTGTTATGCTATGGACTATGATTTTTTTAAAGAATTTTTTTGGTCAATTGATTGTTTATGGTTCAAACATTTACATATTCTATATAGAATTATTGAACTATGAAGATGAATGGAGATATTGCATCTCTTTTTTGGAAGCAGCAGCGTCATCTCCTTCAACTGCTCCTATGCAAGCAGCAAAAATAGTGGTGTGAGAGAAAATTAAAGAAACAGATATAAGAACTGAAGAAGTAACTTGGTGCGTAATCTTCTTTTATGCAATTTTGCCTATAATATATTCGAAGTATTGTATTATATTTTAAGCGACTTTTGTTATATATACTGATTAATATATGAATTATACTGAATTATATATGAAAAATTATTAGGTCCATTTGGATCAGCTTATTTACTGTAGCAGCTGTGAAAATTTGAGTCGAAAACACCCATTGCGGCATACCCTTCGTCAAAATCCTAGGTACGCCACTGTCGATGGCTAATAAGGAATTGCCCCACAAGAATAATGCCATAACTAGTTATATATAGTGTGAAGAGGCATATGTCCAATTAAATGTCTATAAACTTTATTGAACAAAAGTGCTGAGATCGTAGATATAGCTCCAAATATCGTATTCATCAGTTAAAAAAGACTACTCACACCAAAAAGTAAGTTTTGGAACTGAAGGAAAACCTCTTGTGACAGAGGAAGATGAAAATGAGCATAAATATTTTGAATGTTGAACAAATTGTTCACTATAATATCAGAAATTCTGAAAAAGAGAATTATTCTAGATAGTCTTGTCTTTTGATCTGGCCATTCCATCTGCCCAGAAGAACACTGATTTCCATCCTTATTCTAGGCCTTTATATTTGTCCAAGAGTTTGAGACTGTCTTTCCACCAAAAAGATCTCCTTTTTTCTTAACTAGGCAGTTTACCGGTGTTGAACCCATAGGATAGGAGCTCTCGAAAAAGATTTTTCCAATGCAGAGTCTCACTCTGAATTTTAAGACTGACAACACCTAGACCTCCTTCAGTTTTTGGTTGTGTGGTTACCATGTTCCAGGTTGCTTGGAAGGGCTTTTATGGCCTTGTGTCAATTTATTTCAATGGTATCTGTCAACTTAAGAGATTTAAACGTGAGATTGGTGCCATTGAAAATGTTATCTTTCAAATCATTCATAATATTTGAAATGGATTTTGAATGTGATCTAGGTAATGATTTTGGTGTGGTGTGCTTCTTGATCTTGAGTTGAACTTGATATAGATTGGGTATCCAACTTGGTTTGGACTCTCTTGCAAGTCTTGTCCACCTCGACGCTTCCCTTTAAGTACTTACTGGTCCTCTCCATTAATTATTACTAGTCACAATGATATCACTAAATGGTAAAATATACTAAAGATCATCACTAAAAGTACATAAAAATGAATTTACTGTGGATATAATATGTATGCTAAATCGATGGTCATGCTTGACTCTGATAGCATATGGACCTGGGACTGGATCCCATTTCAAAGTCCTGCTGCAAACCATGTCACACCAAGATTTCATGAGAAGACAATCTGGTAGCTTATTTCTTGCGTTATCAGAGTTTATGTAGAGCTTTATGAGTATCCCAATTTTAGCCGACCGAGGAATGATCCCCAGGAGTCTGAGGTACTATCTCTCATCTTATATTAGGTACCGTGAAGAGTACTCCCTCCGTTTTTTAATTGACGTCGCCGTTGACTACAAACATCAGCTTTGATCATTCGTTTTATTCAAAAAATTAATTCAAATCTAAAAAATTATAAGTTGCAATTCAAATAACTTTGATGATAAAGTAAATTATAACAAAATATTTGAAATTTATCATATTTTTTTAATAAGACAAATGGTCAAAATTGATGTTTGTTGTTAACGGTGACATCAATTTGAGAATGGAAGGAGTATTCTTTATTATCTTCGTAGAATCGTATTGCTCTAGAATTTGTCGTGCTCATTCTCCGGTCCATGTGTCTCCGGAGTTTGTTATTTATTCTGTGCTGATTGGGCTTGGACACTCGTATCCAAATATCTAACCTTGTAGGTTTCCTTGGCGAGACACTTGTTGCTCGATCCTCGAAGCACCAGAATATGGCGCCTCGCTTCAGCAGCAGCAGAGAAATATTGGGCGACTAGTTCAAACTCGATGTGTTGCCGCCGTCAAGATTGATCATGCAAGCAAATTAAGAGTAGAATTAGACATTTAGGAAATCAAACACTCTTGGCAATGCTACGATTGGCAATATAAATTCAACGTTGAAATAACATCAAGGGAATAGATAAAAAGCAACAGATATGGTAAGGAAAGGAAGACTATGAATTAGTTTTTTTTTTCTAAACTCAAATACTCAAAATTATGCTCATGGGGTGCTAACATTTATTTGAGCATACAAAAGTTGTGAACCTTAGCAATAGCGCAATCCACACTATGACAGCATTGGCAAAGATAGTAAACTAATTCAAATTTGTTATGTTCAATTTATTGGGAATATATAGGAGCGTTTTCCATAGTAATGCTTCAAGTGGCCAGAAACTCACTCAGGTAAAAGGTGATTTATTGCACTGCATAATTTGGCATGATTTGAATTTAATCCAATAGCATGTATTATGAAACAGAACAACCTCGGCTCCAAAAGCAGTGGGAAGGTCACAACTCAGATTCCTGATGAAGAGCATCTTGAAATCCTTCATTTATACTATAAAGTTCCTTCATTCCAAAGGAGACCTTAAATAGAATAAATCATGTCTGTTGGTACGTAACAGTAATATGTAACAAAGCGATGACTCTGCCACAGAGGAGGAGGAACCACGAGCACTCAGAGGAGCTCGACATGGTGGCATGCACCCTGCTGCTCGCTTAACTCCCCGCAATGATGCTTGTACCAGGAATGGTTGTAGTGCAGCACTTCATCCCACTTCTTGATCTTGGCAGAAGACGAGGCGAGGCATCAGATGGGGATGGACGGACAACATCAGTGAGGGAGGTAGGTTGATCCACCTAACCCTAGGGTTAACCTAGAGATGAACCAACTAACCTAAACCATATCCACGGTGACCCATGGGCCTCTTTTTATGGACCGGTTAGATGATGCAGCGGTCCGAACTGACCATGCCCATCCTGAGACTGGACTCAACTTCACAAACCGGTAGCAAATGCCCAAGCCAAACTATGTAATAAGAAGCTGGAAAAACAAAACAACACACAAACCTTAAAATGGTATATCTGATACACATAAAAATGAATTTTGAGTCTTGAACCAAGTAGAAAAGATGGCTAGTGGAGAGTCAACACACATCAGATGCAAGAGTTTAATTTGTAAGAAAAACAACAGCCAAGTGTTTCTAGCGGCTGCTAGGACCTATAAGTATATTGGATGACGACCATAGGGGGTGTTTAGGTTATGCAAAGCTCCAGAATGCATCCCTAATGGATTCAATTTAATACATGACCCAAAGTGTAAAAATAGACGCACAACGTTAGATTATGTATGTCCACTTCTCTTGTTTTTGGAAAAAATAGGAGCGCACAACCTTACTGATTATATATTAAAATTAAAAATGCAAGAGTACAAAAGACCAGAGAGAGAGAGAGAGAGAAAAGGAAACTAAGAAAACTAAAACACATCACTGCAGAGACTGAGTCCATGCTTCAATCCGTGGGAAGTATTTTTTTTCTTTGCTCTGAGCAGCGTAAGTTTAAACTCAGGAATGAATCTGCTCTTGCATTTCTCAATTGTTGTGTACTCTGAACTAAAAGGACAGCATTTCTTGTTTTCCAGATCTTCCAAGTAATAATGATAATTATCTCCATAAAGAAAGGTTCTGACATTTGTCTTCTGATAGACTTAAAAACTTGCAAAGGCTGCCAATATTGCTTAATTTTGATCCCTATTGAAGCCCAGCAGTGCTTAGCAAAATTGCAATAAAGAAAGAGGTGTTCTAGTGTCTCCTCCTGTTGTAAAATTCAAAGCTCACAACATATGAATCAAGAATCATATTTCTTCTTCATAAATAGTATTTATTCAATCTTTTAACTAGCTAGAAGATCACTTTATGCTTTAGCTGATAAGAAGAATCCCATAACTAGTTGTATATAGGGTGAAGAGACATATGTCCAATTAAATGTCTATAAGCTTTATTGAAGAAAAGTGCTGAGATTCTAGATATAGCTCCAAATATCATATTCATTAGTTAAAAAAGACTCTCCCACCAAAAAGTGAGTTTTGGAATTGAAGGAAAGCCTCTTGTGAATTGTGATAGAGGAAGATGAAAATGAGCATAAATATTTGGGAATTTGTCTTTAGGACACCGTCTATAGGTCGTATTGTCCAAATCACACCGCCCGATTGATATTTGTCTACACGACACTGCGATTTCGAGTATTTGTCTTCAGGACATCGCAAAAAATATTTTGAGAATATTCTGTGGTGAAATGTCGATCCTACCCTGGCCTTATCAACGTGTATCATGGCATCGCGGCCGCCCTCCATGTGGCAGAGGCGCTTCACCCCGGCGAGCGCACTCTCAGGTTCACCTGCGCCACCCTCCGCCACACGCTCGGGCTCACCGACGCTGTGGTACACGTTGATAAAGCTAGGGGGTAGGATCGTCATGTCACCACAGAATATTTTTGAAATATTCCTTGTGATGTTCTGGGGATAAATACTCAAAATCGCAGTGTTTTGTAGATAAATATCAACCAGGCAGTGTGATCTGGACAATACGACGTATAGATGGTGTCCTTCAGACAAACTTCCCTAAATTTTTTGAATGTTGAATAAATTGTTCACTGTAATACCAGTATTCCTGAAAAAGAGAATAACTCTGGATAGTCTTATCTTTTGATCTAGCCATTACATAAATCTGCCGAGAAGAACACTGATTTCCATTCTTATGCTAGGCCTTTATATTTTTCCAAGAGTTTGAGAGTGTCTTTCCACCAAAAAGACCTTCTTTTTCTTAAACTAGGCAGTTTACTGTTGGTGTACTGTTGAAGCAGGGATAGTGAAGATTTTCCAGAGCTGAGTTTCATTCTGAATTTTAAGATTGACAACTCCAAGACCTCCTCTTTTTGGCCTGTGGCCATGTTCCAGGTCGCTTGGGAGGGCTTTTGACCTTGTGTCAACTTATTTCAATGTTACCTGTCAACTCAAAAGGGATTTAAACATGAGACTGATGCCATTGAAAAGGTTATCTTTCCAGTCATTTATAATATTTACAATGGAGTTCGAATGTGATCTAGGTAATGATTTTGGTGTGGTCTGCTTTTTGAATTCGAGTTGAACTCACATAGATTGGGCCTCCAACTTGGTTTGGACTCTCTTGCTAGTCTTCTCCATTATTACTAATCATAACAATATCAGTAAGTCATAAAATATACTAAAGATCATCACTAAAAGTACATAAAAATGAATTTACTATGGACAGAATATGTATCTCTGTTAACGCGATGGTCATGCTTGACTCTGATAGCATATAGACCTGGGATTGGATTCCATTTCAAAGTCGTATTGATGAGTTTCATGTGGAGTACTAGAATTATGAATTTCAAATCCATAAGGATAAAGTCCAATGTACCCCTCTTAAGTATAGCCAAATTCCAAATAACCTCTTAAACTATGTCTTAATTTATTATACCCTGCTAAAACATGATTTTAATTAATTTACCCCCTCATACAATTTGCCATTTTTGTTTCTCAATACACAAGCATATAATCTTAATATCAAACTTTACGAGATGATAAAGTACATCATAACACATGTTTAAAAAATGATTATAATTTTTTATTATTTTTTGTAGAAAAAACATTTAATAGTAAATTATCTTTGTGACATAAAACTATATGCAAAATAATAGCAACAAATTTAAGACGTATTTTTCTAGTATGTGTTATGTATGCTTTATCATCTCCTAAAGTTTCATGTTAAAATTATGCTTGTGTACAGATAATTGAAAAAAATAAATTATATGAGAGGGTTAGATTGATCCAAAATTATATTTTCGTGGGGTAAAATAAACCAAAACATAGTTTAGAGGGTTATTTGGACTTTGATTATATTTGAATAGAGTAAATTGGACTTTATTCAATCCATAATAAGTTGTGACAACCCTCACAAATTGATGTTCTGAAGTTTGAATTCAAGTCAAACTCTAGTCAGTAGATATGTTATCAATGGAAGGCATGTTCTAAAAAAGAGGAGATATGAAAACTGTCAGGATGCTCAATCTCTTAAATTCATAAATTTTAGGGATATGAGAAAAGATGCTCTTATATGATATGATATGCAGTCGGTATAGAGTTCAATTAAAAATTGCATTGTCTTCCACATAATATTAGTGCAACATCAGCAACCAAAGCTTGTTGAAGTCAATCCTCATACATGTACTTTTTAATGTATGGATGGCTAATGAATGTCAATGCCGTTCCAAGTCTCGAAGATATTCCTTATTGATTTTTCTCATGTATAATTATAATATTTTTAATATCTTACTGTACGTGTTTTTCTCGTTTTCTCACAGTGATCGAAAACTTCATCACAGTACTGATTATTCAACTATTTATTACAATTGCGTGATCAAGATGTAGATATGTAGCTTGGAGTTGGTTAATCACATGGCTTTTTGGCTGAAAACATTGCTTGCAACTTGTCATGATTTTGTAGTGGGGTCCTTTCGGAATGGATAAACCAAGGAGGTGTTTTTGTGCGTGATTCGAGTGGGGCCGACGCGAGCCAACTGTTGATCATTCCGCGGAGCAACAGCAACGTGTGCTTCTCACGGTGTCTCCATTAGTCCATTCCACGGATGCCGACACGAGGCAACATGAGGTCGTCACGCTGTCTCTATTACCCGGATGTCCTCCAGACCCAAGCAACGAACCAAGCGGTAAATATTAAACGCAAATCTCCATACGGCCCCACCTCCAAGCACGCGAGCTCTATCCGCTTCCTCCCGATGACACGTGGGCCCGGGCTTCACCGACACCCCATCCGTTCCGCAAAGCACCGGGCAAATAACTAAACAATTCCCGAAATGCAAAGCGGCAAAAGGGAGGCCACGAGCCGAGGCCCGGCCACCACCACCGTTTCCCTCTGCCCCTCCTCCCATCTTTTCGCGCAGCTTCTCCGCATCGCGCAGCAGGCGGCAATCCGTCCCGCGCGCGGCCCGGCGAGGGAGGAGTAGGTGAGCGCGCGGCGCCATGGCGTTCCTGTTCGGCGCCGCACTGGGGCTGGTGCTCGGCGTGGCCGTCGTGATGCTCTTCGCGCGCCTCGAGAACGCCCGCGCCGAGCAGCGCCGCGAGCTGGTACGTGCGTGCCGCCATCGAGGCTTAATTGCTCACCGATTTAGAGTTTGGTGTACGATTTTTTCATTCAATTCGATTTGGTGTGTGTTTGTGCGTGGTGTGGTTCCTGGATTCTCGGAGGTGCTCGTGGTCAGGAGCTGCTAGCTTTAGAGCCCGCAGCGATCCTGATTGTGGGCAGGTGGAATAGGGGGGTTGTTTCTTGGAGCCGAGAGCTGGCAATTTGGAAACGAGGAGTTGGGGTGTCGAGCACTTTTGATGGTTGAAGAGTCTCTGCTGCATTTATGCATTCCTTATGATGGCTAGACTTAGAATTGTTGAAACTGCCTGTGGCTCCCAATTGGGATACGAGTAACGCGTGTGGCTGAAACATCAGCTGTTTAAAGGAAGGTGGTCTTTATTGGCCTGTTGAACTGCACACCGGAGTAATGATTATTGATCTTGACTGACTTGTCATCTCTCTCTCTCTCTCTCATGTGCATATGCAGGCTCTGTTTGGCACAGCTTATTTTCAGCTTATTCACAGAAATAAGCAGAAGCTGTGCCAAACAGCAAACTTATTTTAAAGTTTATTAGTTCAGCAGCTTCTCAGAATGAACTAAATAGCAGTTTATTTTTTAGCTGCTTTTTACCAGATGTGAAAATAAACTGCTTTTTTAATAAGTTCCAGCTGTGTCAAACAGGGCCGCAGTAATTGGTTGCACTTCAGTGAGCAAATTTAAGCGTTCGAGAAAACCAGTACCATTTTGTTGCAGTAATTTCCCTCTTTGTTGCAGTATGCTTGTTTTTCCCTAGTGGGTGAAAACCAGTACCATTTTGTTTTTGGATGCAGTACTGTTTATTTGACCTCACGATTTTTGTCATAAATCATAATATTTGCATGATGCTCAGTAGACTATGTTCCTCAGTATCCTATACTTGATTTAATCTGCATTATGTATAGATGGGGTGTGATAGGATGCAGCATGCCTGTGGAACATGTTTTATTTCTAGAAATTTCAAAAAATAAGCTTCATCATTGGTTGGCATGGATTTCAGTTTGCATTATTGTGGATGAATGAAACCTGACGAAATATTTTTAAAGAAATTTATATTTTTTTTATTGTTTAGATGGATTTCATGTGAGCAAGTATGAGATGATTTTGATGAATTTTGGTTAGAACATTTGTTTCCTGTGTTGCTTTCACAAACCTTCTTACAAACAACGAAACAAAAGCTATAGAGCTTTGATACTACATATGCCCACTATGAACTGTTAATGTCTAAAGCATGTTATTTCTGAATCTGAGTTGATGGCTAAATTTAACGGTCATAAGTTCTCTCTGCAAGTTTTGTTCTAGTTCTTATGGTCATATTCAATGGCCTTATCAATTTCATGAAACTAAATGCATCCTTATTGTGATGTCATGGTTTGTCTGGAAGTAGTATATCATTTGAATTGCTGAAACTCATAGCTCATGCATTCTGAACAGACAAAGTTCCAGTTTCAATAAAACACTGCCAATTACTCCACCCGTTCTTAAATTGTTGTCTCCGTTGACTTTTAACATCATCTTTGACCATGTCTTATTCAAAAAATTAGTTTAAATGTGTAAA
>BCLH01002303.1:14363-38549 GCA_001602315.1 Zoysia pacifica | reverse complement strand
CAAGGCATTCATAATCTCACTGTATGTATTTTGGAATGTGTCATTTACTTCTTATGCCTGAACCAATCATTCTTCTGCAGGCTGCTACTGTTTCATCTTTTGCAAAGTTGACAGTGCAGGATTTGAAGAATCTCATTCCTCCTGAGTTCTATCCATCATGGGTTTCATTCACACAGAAGCAAAAGTTGAGTTTTTAACTTTGCATGCCTCCAATCGATAATCGTTATGTTGTCCAATACTGCATGTACTGATATATCAGTCTTCATTTGTACAGCTTAAATGGTTGAATCATGAATTGGTAAAAATCTGGCCATTTGTCAATGAGGTACTAACATTTTTAGGATCATTCCATTTTCTTTGGTATTGATATTAAATTCTCATTTTAAGCTAGACAAATGTTGTTATTGTAGGCAGCATCAGAGCTGATTAAAACTTCTGTGGAACCTATTTTCGAGCAGTACAAGTCATTTATCTTGGCTTCCCTCCATTTCTCAAAGTTGACCCTTGGTACTGTTGCCCCTCAATTTACAGGTATGTCCTTTTTACAGGACACTTGCTATTTCCTCTGTTTATTTATTTGATCAGTGGCCTTTCTTTTCAATACTCCCTCCGTTTACTTTTATAAGTCATTCTAGCTCTAGGCATGAGAAATAAGGGGAAGTGAAAAAGTATGGCACACAGAATACGAGGGAGATATAAAGATAAATATAAAGATAAGAGATTTATTGGGAACTGAGAAAGTGTATTGGAAGTGTGAATTACAAATGCTGGGGAACAAAATTTGAATCCTAGAATGACTACCAATTACCAGTGCTTTCTATACATACTATTGGAGGTCTACGGAGTAATATTCCTTTTGCTTTGCTCTTTTTTAAACCTTAGCTGGATCTGCAGCAAGGGACTTCAATAGGACATCAGTAAAACACCTATCTATTATCTTAGGTGTCTTCATCTTTATATATTATATAAGTTGAAATTGCCAGCTAGAACCTATGGACTGGTGCATGCTCCTGCATGTCCCGCGGCTCTTTAAGGAATTGAATTTTTGCCTCAATACCTTGTGGCCCATACACAAGTTTGTCACCACGTTGGTGAATTACCCGAGCAAAACTGAACTGAAATACTGTGAATTCTAATATGGTGACACCATGAGACCAAAATCACACTGCTAGCACATTTTGCTGGTGGTTCAGTATATCATGTGAGGTCCAATCCAAGGGCGGATAAAAGAACCCATTGAGATATAGCTGCCATTTTTTATTCCTGAATGCACACTAGATCATCTCGCAATGAATCTGATCAGGCCAAGGAATTTAGACCTCTTACATTCCAAATGAGCAATTTTGCTTGATCTATTTATAACAAAAGAGGAAAATGACCAAAGAATGCTTATGGAGAACCCTCGGCCAACACTGCTTTCCCCTTGTCATGATCAAAACCTTGCCGGATGGACCATTTGAGTAAGAGAACTAGGGCTTGGACGTATGCATTGGAGAGACTGCCCAAAAAGCTTTTCTTACTCCTCTTGTGCCTGCTGGTCAATGCCATCTTGTTCCCTAATAATGCCCATGGTCCTCATGACTTCTTCAATCTTCTTATAACAAAATCTTCTGGTGGGAATTCAAATTTAGCACCAACCAGGCGACGACTTTGTGTTGGTGTTTCACCTAGGTATGACCGTACGGGATGAAGGGTGCTGCACGAGGGAACAAGGATGAGGTGGATCTTCGTGAATGGGCCTCTAGCGGAACTGGTTAGCTGGCTCTAGTAGCACTCCTCAAGTCATGGGTTCAATTCCCCGTGGGATCGAATTTCAGGCTGGGGTTAAAAAAAATCCACTCGTTGTGTCCCATTTACACGGTTGAATCGACCCGTGGTGAGCGAATCCTCATGTAAGGAATAGGTCCAAAAGCATGGGTTAAGATTCGAACCATGGGGGGCGGCTCCCTGAGGGTGGGACCAGGTTTCGTGGGTTTTCTCGACCGGAGAAGGTTGAGCTTCTCTCTTATACACCAAGACCCTTAAATGGTGAATAATGGCTCAACACTCAGGGAACGTTGTATAGGTTTTATCTTATCTTACAGTAGCCATTATGTACTATTTCAAGAGTAATGTTCATTTATTATAACAGTTATCTTTATATTGCAGATTCTTGCACACTTAAATGGTGCAATAGATATGTTCATTTGTTGCAACAAGTATTTTTATTTGTTTCAGTTGTTATTTTAGATTGAGCCAGTCAAACCTCTATTACCTCATTTGTAGATATACACTAATTATTTTTGTAGTGATTTCCATCTTATATGCCATATAAAATGGTGATATTAGATTGAATATTTTTCCCCCTTGAACATGCAGTAGAGACTCAGCAGGTTAAGGCACATGAGGAGGGAGGGATAAGTGTATTGTTGTGGCGGTGATAGTGGTTGGGTGGGAGGGGGGTGGGTCAGTAGGAGAGAATCATCACATTTGTTTGTTGATTGTTGACGGGTGATCTTTTCAGGAGTTGAAATCCTAGAGAGTGATAGCGATGCCATCACCATGGAGCTCGAGATGCAATGGGATGGCAATCCCAATATAGTACTTGACATCCAAACAACACTTGGAATTTCACTTCCTGTACAGGTAACCACATATACGTTGCATTGAAATCATCCATATGTTTTGTTGATTTTACATTTTGCATATATTGGACATATACAAAAACATCCTTTCTACTTTTGCAGATTGCACTGCAAAGATACATTTCTTTTTGTTTTAGTCCATGATATACGGTGATATATGTCTGACCTGATGTATTCATGACGATCATGCCTCAGCTTGATTGTTTCAAAAGATACTCTGCCAGGTTTATTGTTTTAGTATATACTGTTTTTTTTCTCGAACACGCAGGAGAGTTAGTAGATATTCTCTTGGCCTGTTTTTGTTTGGCATTATATAGTATGTCTTTTGGCTACAAATCTATCTGGAGTATTTAGAATCGTAACATGAGAATCAGAACAAGAGGAAGAAAAAGAAGGTTCAACCCACGAGAATCAGTGAGTGGGTGTTTACCAATTATGGGTATTCTATGGATTCCCTCTAGTTCAATAGAATGAGCTAGATCTGCATTTTTCCATCAAAACTGAATCCCTTTTTTTTTTACCTAGGGAAGATCCATTGACATCCATTGGGTACCCAGGCCTATCCCATGTTTTGACCACAAATCATGTGGAATGGTTTTACTTGCAGCTAGCAAAATGTGATTTAAAGATATTAAATGCATTCTTGACGTGACAATAGATCATCATGTCCATGCATGAACCATGGAAGGGAAAAAAGATGTTTATGTGTCTGAATGCTGAATTGAGCTTTGTTCCTTCTGTAAATTTTCGTGTGCCTGCAAATTTTTGTGTTCAGGTGAAAAACATTGGATTCACAGGAGTATTAAGGCTTGTATTCAAACCCCTGGTGACTGAGTTACCTTGTTTTGGTGCTATTTGTTGTTCTCTAAGAGAGAAGGTATCACCTTCGCAGTTTATTCTAAATGTAACTATTTCGGAAAATTGTCCTGCAGATGTCATGATTTTCATTACTTTGGTTGCAGAGCAAGGTGGATTTTACCCTCAAGGTCATTGGCGGTGAAATGACAGCAATTCCAGGAATTTCCGATGCAATTGAGGTTTTGTTTAGTGCATCATCACCTATAATTCTAATATCTACCTCTTGAAAATTTACATTTGTTATATACTCTAGGGAACAATACGTGATACCATTGAGGATACACTGACATGGCCGAATCGCATAATTGTTCCCATTGTACCTGGAGATTACAGGTGATTCACTGCATTCATAATCTGGGGTCATATATTTTATGTGGTACTATTTGTTACTATTGAGAATATACCTTTTTCTTTCAGTTATTTGGAGCTTAAACCTGTTGGAGTATTAGAAGTTAAACTTGTGGAAGCTAGGGACTTGAAAAACAAGGACCTTGTGGGAAAGTCGGATCCTTTTGCTGTTCTATACATACGTCCATTGCGTGAAAAAACGAAGAAAAGCAAAACAATTGTAAGTAGGTTGCATTCTCTTGTTTGACATAGATGAATGGCAGCTGACTTTGTCCTTATTCAGAATAACGATTTGAACCCCATATGGAACGAGCACTATGAGTTTGTGGTCGAGGATATTTCTACGCAGCATCTGACTGTGAAGATTTATGATGATGAAGGGATCCAGCAATCAGAGATCATCGGTTGTGCTCGGGTAAGCTTAGCTGATCTACAGCCAGGAAAGGTGAAGGATTTATGGTTGGATCTTGTGAAAGACTTGGAAATTCAACGGGATAAGAAGCCTCGTGGCCAGGTTAGAATGTGTACTTGAAAATATATCATGAAACATTTCAGTTCACTCTAGCAATGCTCTTCTGTTGCGTTTACCAGTTCTAGATATTCCAGCTATAATACATGTGAATTGTTCAATAAAAACAAGCGAAAGAATTATTAGCAAATTGGCACGATTCAAGCTATATGAAGCAAATAGATACTGTCACAGCGTAACAAAGGGTCTGTTTGGATGGACTCCTGGAAGAGGTGCTTGGGAGTAGCCTGCAAATTTGTGAGATATGCCTGGCTAGGAAAGTATCCAGAAGTAATGTTTGGTTGAGAGCCTGGCCTGAAAAATGATACGAAGGATGACACAATCACAAGACTAATGCGACCATTAATTAGGCTAATGGTTAACATTACGGGTTTAAATATACATTTATGAGAAATAATGTCCTAATATAGTTTGCTTATCAAAGTAATTTGATTAGAATGTATTCATATCAAATAATGGTTATTGAATATTTAATTAACAAGTAGAAAAGGATTAAGTCCCATTGCCTCCCCTTATGTATAGCCAAAGTGACGAAATGACGCACAGTTCTCCTGCACTGTTCGAGAAAAAGAGTATAGTCAAAGTCCAAATAACCCTCTAAACTATTTTTTGGTTTAGTTTATCCCCATAAAATGTCTTTTTTGTTCAATTTACCCCTAATACAATTTGTCCTTTTTAATTCTCCGCACAAAGATGTAATTTTAAGACGAAACTTTATGAGATGATAAAACACATTGTAAAAAATATCAGAAAAATACATCTTGAAATTTTTATCATTATTTTGCATACAGTTTTGTATGCCAAAGATTAGTTTAGTATTAAATGTCTATCTCTATGAAAATAATGATAAAAAAATTCAAGATGTATTTCTCTAATATTTTTTACAATGTGTTTTATCATCTCATAAAGTTTTGTCTTAAAATTACATCTATGTGCGGAGCATTAAAAAAGACAAATTGTATTATGGGGTCAATTGATCCAAAATCACGTTTTGGCGGGGTAAACTGAACCAGATTATAGTTTAGGGGTTTATCTGAACTTAGGCTATACTTGAGGGGAGTAAATTGAATTTTATTCAATAGAAAATAAAAAGATTAACAAATCATAAAGTAACAAATATAGTATTGAATACTCATGAGAGAATTTTGTGTTACAAATATTTGTTTTCTTGGAGGAAACTAGTTTTGTGAGGGGCCACCTGAGATCATTTACTTCTTTTTAGATTGATGAAACCAATGGTATCTAGCATCAGGCAGCTTGGTTTGAGCCATGCCGTCATTTTCGAGCACCTGGATTCCAGCGCTTTTGCCTGGACCAGGTAGAAACTAAGGACTGCAACCAAACAAGTTACAGGCAGCTCCCAGTCCCAGGCAAGCTCTATTCCAGGCAATCACTCCAGGGTTGCAACCAGATAAGCCCAAAGATACTGCAGGCAGGAATCCAACTAGATATAGACAAGCAAATAGATCAAAGAAAATTAATCAAGAATATGAAACGAACCCTAGAATATGAAAAACTTAAGTGTACAAGTGACACAAGGAGTTTCTCATTGAAGTTCATTACCACAAAGGAACCAACATGTCCATTGAGTACATGAAGAGGTTTCTTTCAACACCATACCTCACCAAGCAACCATAAAAGGTCAAGCTCAGCTATTCACTAGAGTCCCCTTGCAATGCTGGGACAATACAAACTTTCTGGTCTCGCATACGAGTTGGGAGCTTTCTGTCCAACACCTAGCCATCTAAGGAATGTATCCCCAAGAGTAAAAACTCAGAAGTCTTCGGCGGTGAAGGTGAACTCAAATACTCAATGCAGTGAAGTGGCTCACTCTCTCGATCAATATCCACTCAAATCTTCAAGGAATCAAAGTAGGAAACTAGGCAGAGACAGGGGATGTATCAACATGCTCTAGTTAGGGTATAGCTATATCTAGGCACGTTTGTACATGTCCACATGTGGGTTAAAATCTCTAGCCAGAACCAGAACCACCCCCATACCTAATTTGAAATAAGTGAGAAATGTTAGTGCAAATATTTACAGGCTTGGTTCAGATATGTACTCAAGTGCCAGGAAACCAAAATCTTCAGACTGCGAAAGTTCTGCACAGGGTGGTCCAGACAGACAGTCAAAGGTGGTGAACAGATCGCGATGTATCTTTGATGCCTAACCAGTGATGGACAGTGGGTGTGGCTGCCTTGGGCATAACACCGTACAGTCTTACCTAGCAGCCGTCGAGTATCAGCCCATTCTGCGTCGTTGAGTGGGTGAATCGCCGGCAGTCCTTTCCTATCAGTCCAGTGCATCAAAGTTGGTGCGTGCTGGTCTCAACAGTGGTTTTTGGGAGTTGCTGGTGTAGTGGATCACTTTTGTTACACACTTATCACCATCGAGACTATCAGTAATGGCTCAACAAAGTGACTAAGGACAATGTTGATTGCACGGTAGAGTAACTAGGTAGTATTAGGATTTGATTTGTTAGTCGATTGTCTGTAGTTTGTTGCCTCTGTTGTATCAAGTAGATGGCGTCTGGAGTATAAAAGCAGTCAGTTTTCTAGGTTGTAAGCATCGGAGAAGAATTGATCTTCGTGGCGTGTTCTGTTCTTCACTCACTGGGTAGGGGTGTTCCTCAGCTTGGTGGCGGAGCAGTTTGTCTTCACATCCAGTTTGATGTTCACATCACTCTAATTCTCACTCCTATCTTTTATTCCATTCACTCTTGGGTTCTCGTTGTATACACCACAATAAAAATAGACTTTTCCTTAGATATTACTATGATGGATGCCAAAAAGTAGAATCTACTAACTATATAGCGATTAACATATATATTATGCAATGCAACAATTTGGAAACTTCTCTATAAACCTACTTTGGCATCATATAGCATTTGGGTGTGACAATTTCAGTTGGCATATGTTCTTTCTTTTTTTTTCATAATGCCTTTTTCCATTTATTGGTTCTGAGGCTATACACATGTTGTTTAACACTGGCGCTCTCAATTCATCTAGCACGGAAGCTAAGGATTTTGCAACTTTTTGTTCTTCAGGTCCATGTGGAGCTCCTATACTACCCTTATGCTAAACATGAAGGGGTTTCCAATCCTTTTGCTAATCAGGTTCAGCTAACTTCTTTGGAGAAGGTCCTCAAGACAGAGTCTAATGGATACGATGTTAATCAGAGGAAAAATGTTATTATGAGAGGAGTTCTTTCAGTAACTGTTATATCAGCAGAGGACTTGCCACCTATGGACATTGGTGGCAAGGCTGACCCCTTTGTTGTATTATACTTAAAGAAGGGCGAAACCAAAAAGAAAACGAGGGTTATTATCTGTTCTCATATTATTTTCTGTTTGCCCTTATTCTTTTCATCACTGAATTAATATTACTGCAGGTTGTGACAGACACACTGAATCCAATATGGAATCAGACATTTGATTTTGTCGTGGAGGATGCGCTGCATGATTTGCTTATGGTTGAAGTATGGGATCATGATACATTCGGAAAGGTGCATGTTGTTTGCTCATTTGAACTCCATAACTTGATTCTCTGTGGTTTTGATTCCTTTTATTGGATTTTCTCCAAATTCTTGTTTGTTTCATTGTTAAGGGCATCCATAATGTACCTATAAAGTAGACCATAAGCAATATAATATTTCTTAAAATCCATCATATACATTGTGAAAGTTGACAACAAGCAGTAAACAACAAAAGTCGACCAAAGTGCTATGGCTAAGTTATAAGCATTAAAATATAATATTACTATATGATTTATAGAAATGACTATTTTCATGGTGACTATATTTTAATCTTGTGAGGCGCTTCAACGTTGTGGAATTGACAACAACTATGGACAATCTCATAGTGGGCCCCACACTTATGTACCAAATTGTAACAAACATTGTGGATGCCCTAAGGATTGTTCTATTCCCTCCGTCCTGGATCTCTTGTCGTTCCAGCTTTTGAAATTTGTCCCGAGACTCTTGTCGTTCTAGCCTCAGACTCCGTCCTGGCTGCCTGGTAGCTGCCTTTGTCGCTTGCACAGGCCAAGGCAAACAGAGAAATGGGATGGGTGAGCATTTATTGTGGGACCCACTGATTCATAGGGGCAGCAGGGTAATCATCTAGGCGTATTGATTTCGCTGATTTTGGCTGGAACAACAAACGTTCAGGGACAGAGGGAGTATTTGTTTATGTGGTCTCTACCAGATAACCATTTGAGTTATTTTGTGCCTTCTATTATTTTCATGGAACGGTGTTGGTCTTGTAATTCTCTCGTGCTAACACTACCTAACTTTATGTTCCAGGACTACGTAGGGAGGTGCATCTTGACACTGACAAAAGTTTTGCTTGAAGGTGAATTCCAAGATACCTTTATTTTGCAAGGTGCTAAATCTGGAAAGCTGAATTTGCACCTCAGTTGGACGCCACAGCCAATATACCGTGATCGTGACAGGGACCAGTGAACATTGTGCAAATATTTTTCGAAAACGCAGAGAAACGTTGTCCCGTATCATGCCTGTACATTAGTTGTTTGTGCACACGAAACCGTATTTCTTGTAGCTGCCACAAGAAAGAGAGATCAGGTGAATCTCCGTTTCCCCTCTTACGTTCGAACTTGGAAGTGCATGTCTGCTGATGAAGTATATATGTTAATCTTGTAGACTTCTGGAGTTGTGAATAGTAAAGGTTCAAAATTTCATTGCCTTAGCTACAGGTCGCAAGATTATATTGAACTATATCGAGTGGTAGCCTCAGCAAGCTTGGTTTTTGTACAATAATTGTATGGTGTTTCTTGGACTTCATGAGATATTTTGTTTCGCTTCAATATGATGCCAGCGTTTCCCATGAGGTGAAGCACATTTGTCCGCAGAGCTGCCACGTAATCTTTGGCTATCGATACTTAAAAGGCTTCCGAACGCAGGAATTTTTCTTATTTTTTGTGTTTTTTTATTTAAAAAATCAAACTGATTTTTGTAAAATTTCTGCGTTTCAAAGAAGGTCTTGTTTCTTTTCATCTGAACAAATGTTTCATTGTCTTGTCTGCCGCAACATAGGGATGTCCTAGTATATTTGTCTTGCGCTAGCTATTGAAGTGAAAATGAAAATCAAATAGAAATATTGGTGTAGAATAGCTTATTCTACTTCCGGGTCGCTCCGTGCGTCCATGACCAAGCCGCGCGACTGCACCCGACTGCTAGCTCGACCCTGCGCTCGTGCGTTACCTCGCCGCCGCCGCCGCCGCCACCGCCCACCTCAGCTTTGGCGGCGCCCTCGTCGTCTCCGCTACCGCCTTTCATCGCCGCCGTGCTAATTCGGTGCGCGACGCCCTCGCTTTGACACCGCCCAACGCCGGCGGCCGGCGGCGCCTCGTTGCCCACCGCTGGCTCTACCTTCTCTCTGATTTCTATGTTTGGTGATATAGAGGAAGAGATTTAGGGTATAAATTCATGCAGTTAAGAGATTCTACGGTGATGTTGGTGACGGCGATGAGATTTGCTTTGAAGAACAAAAATTACTGAATGAATATAGAGAAATTACTAAAAGTGAGTGAAAATTACTGAATAAATTTGAAAAAATTACCGAATGATTTGAGAAAAATTGCTAAAAAAAACCTGGTGCGATCCATATCACGCGGAGGAGATTTTTAACTATTTACCACCCAATTCGACCGCTTTTAATTTTTTAACATTATTTCAACAGCCTCTAATAAAATGACACTGAATCGTCGAACTACTCTAAATCATGCCACACATCTCTCTAACTATCGTTTCTAATTGTTTTTTCCTTTGACATTTGTGGACGATCCTGCCTCTGCTTTGTTTTTTTTTAGGCCAGCGGCCTGTTGAGATCGAAACGGCCACTCTCCTCTCCCGTCATTCTGCTCCCCCTCCCATTCTTCCCCTTTGCGCACCAGCACGCCGCCTTCGTCGCCGCGGCCGTGCACTGTTCCATGCCTTCGTGCCGTGCTCGGCTTCGTCGCCACAACCGTACCCCATGTCCCAGTCCGCATCGAACGCCGGCAGTCATGACTCGATGTAGTCGAAGCAGCTGAAGGCTTCATCTGGACTTCCGTTGATAACATGCCCCAGATGCAAGTTGGTTGAGGTGATTGAGCTCATGGTGAAGGACAACACAAAGGCAAGACATTCTTCAAGTGTCCGCGCAATCAATCTTGGGTAAGTACTCTCGTACATTGTTAGGTTAATTTGGATTCCGTTGAAGATGGGGAAGAAATGTTCTTCATGTTTCAGAGTGAGTACGAGGAGTTGCTTGCTGAAGGGGAGGAGATTGAGGAGTCGCCGATTGAAGGGGATGTGAGCTCACTGAAGAATGTCATCCCAGGTTTAGTGGATGCATGTGATGACACGAGGCAAGAGATTGATGCACTGAAGAAAGAAGTTGTTGCGATGAAGATGAGAATCAATTGGCTATGAGAATCCGAATTCTGGTGTTGTGTTCTCCAAATTGTCAGAATGGTCAAAATCTGTTATCATTCTAGGTTGTGTCAATGTCATGTTTATTAGCTAGCTATCTTTGTTTATCTAGTTAAGTAGATGAACTATGTTGTAATTGTATTTTATTAAGACCAGATGCTTGTTCTTCTGGGATGCTTCTAAGACTTGATTCAGGAAGTTTATCGACCACCGTAACATATCTTGTTTCCTAGCATTAGGAAAAAAAATGGTCGTTGCATAACAATAAGAAAGTTTTAATGTTTCACAGCAGCAGCAACAAACTATTACAGTTAGGTTCAAAGTTTTCAAGCATCAGCACAATAAGATCTAGGTTCAAAGGTTCCTAGCACCACAAAATATTATAGTTTTAGGTTCAGAGTTTCCTAACAGCTGCCGAAATAGACATCATCTAGGTTCCAAGTTTCCGAGAATCATAAAAATATTACATCATCACACTGCCGAAATAGACATCATTTTTTGAGTTTCCTTACAGCTAGCTTCTTCCTGGTAGTTGGAGCCTTTTCTGTCAATCTTGAATCCACAGAAGATGTTGCAAAGTCTTGACTGTTGCTTGGTCCTACCCCTTCACTCATCGCCAAAGCTAGTTGCCTAATATTGATAGAAAACATACATGTGTCAAAATGAGTATTTGAAAAATAAAAGAATAAAGTATAAGAGTTGTTAGTTCATCATGCCTCCAAGTAACTGGTCTAGGACTATCTCTTCTTGTAGCATCATATGATAGCCTCTGTCTCTTTAGAGTCCTTGCTGAGGGTGAGTTTGCTTTGGTTCTCCCTGCTGGCTTCTTCTTGCCACGACTCTTTCTGAACACAGAAAAATGGACACTTAGCAATCATGAAGATAGTCTTCCATGTTGTGGTTTCTAATAGTGATAATTACAGCCAAGGTATGTATGCATGGTTTGCTAGAAACCTGCCGCTCCCTATGTTTTTCAATATCTACCACATGCCTACTCACTCCCAAGTCATCATTGACCTCGACTACCTCTGTTATATCTCTAGCACCTTTTGCAACTTTTAAGTGACCCAAACCCTGAGTCATTATCTTCAGTTGACTCCAGGCAATCTGTCACCTATCCTCCTCTTCTCAAAGAGCTACATGATCATTTGTCTAAGTGTCTTAGCCAGATCTGTTACTGGTAAATCTTTGATGTCTTTGACCCACTTGTTAAATGACTCAGCCAGATTGTTGTTGATGTAGTCACATTTAATATGCTCTGAAAACTTGCTTCTAGACCAAAGCAAGCTATGATTATCATCTAGTCATTTTTGAACCCTCTGAATCAGCCTCAAGAACCTTACTCATTTAGTGCTCATACCTGTCAGCCCTGTAAGACCTAGCTACAGGATACATATTACCAAAGACAGGGCATTTGAATCTTTTAATAAAATTACCCATCAAGTGGCGAAAACATTCTCTATGTTTAGCCCAAGGATACACAGCCTTAACAGCAGTACCTAGACCCTTGGAAGCATCTGAACTTAATCAGGTGGGTTTCCAATGGCCTTCTGCACTTGCTGCATAAACCAACTCCAGCTCTCAGATGTCTCACTCTGGAAGAAACCAAAGGGCACTGGAAACATCCAATTATGCCCATCTAATGTAGTAACAGATGCTAAATGTCCATTCCACCTACCATTCAAGGCAGTTGAGTCAACATTTAAATAGGGTCTACAACCATGTATGAAGCTATCAATACACAGCTTCAAGCGCCAGAAAAATCTGTTGAAGCATATACCATCTTTTTCAACCTTCACATCAATCTCTACAACACTGCAGTGTCTTCTAGGCTCAACCTCTGCCTTAAACCTATACAACATCTCAAAACTATCTTCCCATTGACCAAAAATTTGTTCAAGTGCTCTTTTCCTACCATGCCAAACTGTAGGATATGCAATCTGCACATTGTATTTCAACTCCGGTTCCTTTGCTCCACGATTAGGATGAAGTCTAAGTATAGGAGCTACTTTCTTTGCAATCCATGCCTGAGATGCCATCTTTGTTATCATTCTTCTCGTAGATGCACAACTATGCTCATGACTATTCACTGTAACCTACATGTATTAACATATATCAGATTAGAACTCTAAAACAGTACAATCATATGTATATAAAAATGGCAAACAAAGTTAGCATAAGTTAGTACCCTCACTAATTGACCATCATCTTTCAACAGTCTAGCTACTATTTTTCAATTGCAACCTTCTGCCTTGCAAAAACCTCTAAATCTATCCGGCTCTGACTTCTCAGTTCCTAATTCAATCTCTCCTTTGATTGCATGTTGCCATCCTAAATTCAGTCATACTTGAAAATGTGCTACCAACAGTCATGGGTGGCTTTTCACGATCATAACGCATAGAAGCTTTACCTGGAATAGCATCATCAACAGGTATGGCAACACCATCAGGGTCAAAAGTAGTTGGTGAGTTAGTACCAGCAGCACGGGTTTTAGTTGCCTCTTTCTTAGTTCTATCATCATCAACTCTAAGGCCAAAAAAGATATACATTTGAACATCATTTACCAGTGGCCTTGCATCCGCATCAGTAATAGGCTCAAACTGCAGACTATCCCAATCAATGTCTATTCCACTAGGTTTAACAACAACTTTTGCGTGAACTGACAAACAAGGTGCACTACCATGATGGCTGCTGCCTACTGCTTGTGCAACAACATTAGACCGATTGACCTCATTCATCACTATCAAAATTGACTCAGAAAACTGTTGTTGTTGCCTTTCTACCTTGTCTACAACTTCCACAAGCAAAAACAACCTCCTCTCTCTACTCCTCAGAAATGGAAGCAAACATATCCATATAGTCTTCATCTTCACTTGTAATCTTGTTTCACCCCATAAACAATCGTCTCTTGGTTACTGCCTAATATCAGCCTAGCATGCACATTAGATAGCAACTTATGTAGAGAGTACCCACAATAGTCAATGACCCAATCTTCATCTTTTAACGGTATGTCAACAACTGTGCCATCGTCAAGCTTAGCGACAAATGGTGAAAATCTAACACACAACGCAAAGGCCACACTGAGATCAATCCTAATGAAAAAGAAGAATCTCCATCTATAGCTTCACATCCATAGGTTTTGGCTCGAAATCAAACATCACTAGCATGATGGCGGGGAAGGGGGACGGACAACATACCTAGGCGGGATGAGAGGCTCCATGAAGCCTCCTCATCTGCATCGTTGCTAGCAGATTCAAGGTCATCGTCTGTCGCTGCCCCTTGCTTTGGACCGATGAACCCTAACCCCAGGTCGTCGCGGGAGGCAGAGAGAGTCGAATTGAGATCTACGAGAGCCAGTCATGCGCTCTTGAGTGTGTTCGTAACCAGAGCAGGGACAAGATCATTCACAAATGTCAAAAAAAAATGATTAGAAACAATAGTCAAGGGATGAATGGTATGATTTAAAGCAATTTGACGGTTGAGTGTCATTTTATCATTTTATTAGAGCTGCTGAAAATAATGGTAAAAAGTTAAAACGCGGTCGAATTGGGTGGTAAATAGTTACAAATCCCCGCGCGGAGCCTCAAAACCGCGTCTTCCTAGATCAGGCGCCAGCTTCTCCTTGGTTCCCGGCCACCCTAGCCGCCAGCGCCGCCGCCTGCCTTCCCGGAGCTGCTCCCGGTCAACACTACTCAGATCCAGCCGCCGACTCCCACGCATGTGCTTCTGCCCGCCAGGCCACCGGTGCTCTGCTGCTCCAAGGCCACGCCGCCTGCCTGGATCTTCCCCCACGCCGGCTTGATCTCCTCCATGTCTCCTCCTCCTGGTTATCTTCCGGTCGCTGCCACGGCCGGCATCCCTGGGTCGCCATTTTCTGTTCAGGCCACCGTTGTTGCCGCTGTCGATCCAAAAGATCTCGATTTGGAGAGCTATGTGTCCGATCTGGAAGCAAAGCTGCACCTTGTACGTTCTGGTTGAATCTCCTGCCTGATTCTACCAATCTGCCTAGTGCTTATTTGATTTTGTTGAAGCTTATGATGTCCCCGGTGGATTTTGCCAACTGCTGCTGCTGGGCTATCAGATTGAGATCTCCAATTGTCTGGCTACCTGGTGTGCCTGAAGCTGCTGTTGTGCCAGTGCTGTTCCTCTGCAATATTTTTACTTTTTTTTAACTATGATTTCAGGTAGACCATATGGATCACCAATAGATCCTGTATCCAAGAAGTTGCTAGGATCAGGGATTCCTCTTGAAATTCTCCTTGTTAGGTGCAAATTATAGCGGAATCATAAGAATTGCGTCTAAAATGAGTTATAAACTTATTTCGACAATGATTGGGAATGGCAAGAACTCAGGCAGGGAATTCTAAGAGGAATGTTCTAGACTCTGCTCCAGCTATTGACTAACAAATTTATCTTTCTATAAGCAATCCTCCAGCAAATATGTCTCAGAATCAAGGGGAGAAGCTTGAGACATGCTAGGGTCTGAATACATGCTTTGAGCAGGTACATTTTTTTGGGTAATAATCTCAGGGGCACTATCATATACCTGCCCTATATATTTTGTGGTGTTTGTGTTGTCTCCAGTTAAACAAAAGGCAATAAGCGTTGGCTAAACCTTCTGCCATTCTTTCTTGTGTGCTGCATAAATTCATTGGTTGTTTTTTTACGTTAGTCACATGTCTGACATCACTGACAATGAATTATTTAGCAGGTTGCTGTTATTATGAAGGTTATATCTGCTTGTATCATTGGTAAGCTATGTTTACTCTAAAATGCTCATGAGCTGACTCTGCTGGTGGTGGTCGATGAGCCCCGACTTGTTCAAGATGTCTCAGTCGTGCACGGCATTCAACTGAAACTGCTATGGAAAAAATTCAGTTATGTCTTTATCAGTAAAATATGAAGTGCCTATTGAGTAGCATCTTCTGAATGCTAAAAATGCTTTTCTTGTTTCTTTGATGTTCATACAGATTGATGAAAATTGTTGTCTTGTTTGCAAGCCGCACAAAGCTCTGGATACTTTGAGCAACAATGTATATGAGCTGAATTTCCGAGTGAAAGAGGTGAATCAACAGGGATGTCAATTGCTGGGCAAGTGATACCCAAAAACTAGGGTGTCAGACCTTGAAGCTTCAACACTGATGCTTTTAGAAGCCTTTCTTGGACCTCATTGTGTGTTCCTACACCTGGGCCTACATGTTCTTCTTACTTGGTTGTAGCGCAAATAGAAATATCATTGTGATACTGGAGCAATATAAACATGTCAGTATAAGACCTTGTAATCTAGAAATGAAATTAGTTCCCTGACAATAATTCAAGAATGCCCTGACAAAGCCATAAATAACTTGTGTGAATAAATGATCCTTTTCTGTATGATATTATCTGAATATATGAGCAAAGGTGATGAAGACATTCAAATTTTGAGCCAATTTTTTTTTTCTGATTGAGCTGTCAATATCTCAACACATTCAGTTGATACAACATGATCTTACTCTCCCTATTATATTTCAACTGTTTCAACAAATTAACTAGTGATGTGAACGGAGACCACTGATGAAAACAAATTGACTGTCTCTGACTAGCCATTTTTGGTGAATATAAAGGAAAACTCATAGTGATCTGTGAAATATCAATGTTTCTGCTTTCTTTTACGATTTTAAATGGTGAAACTTCAGAAGGCTGACCAGTTCACAATAGGTACAGACTGTTCTTCTAAGCTTGGGAGAAAGATACATATTGTCAGCTCTGTTTGATGAGTTGAGAAAGGAGGATGAGGCTATGAAACCGGTGCCAGCGGATTGGTTTGGCTAATCCAATAATGCATTGTTCATTAGGTGCATAATAAACTCCCTGGCACCTATGTTGCAACATCTATTTTTGTTTCGTTCTACCATTCGAATTTGTACCATGTTTATGTGCCTTTGTTTGAGTTGTCAAGAACCATAGAATCTAAAAAGAAGAAAGAGACCATATGTTATAGCGATATGTCCTATGTTGAATTATGTGCTTCTGTTCAGTAATTTTTTTTTATGCGAAATCGGGTCAATCAACTGCTGCTCTGTCCGGCCTTTAATCAGATCAATGAATTGCATTCCAGGAATTAGAGGCGGTGGTACCCTCCACCAGAAATCACTCCTTGCTGGACAAAAAAGTCACAAATCAAAAAAGAGCGACAAACTGAAGTGCACGTATGATCATAAACCGCAACAAGAAAAAACAATCGTTTGATCAACGGATGAAAGAGAAAAAAATGAAACGGGCATAGGAGTAATAAAGTATACTAGGGACCAAAGCTATTTTGATCTTGTCCACGGACTGCTTCTATGCTATGACTTCTGCCGACGGGCTGCGTCATTGCCGCGACACCAGGTGGACGGCCTGAGCTTTTACTCGCCGACGCATTCACAGCTACAAAAAGACACTCCTAATATGACATTGTTATAAACGGTAATCAATTGGGTTGAAGAAACCGACACAAAAACAAAATTATCAGTATCAGTCAAATGATATCATCAAGCCGATACTGATAGCAATATTATCAGTGTCGGTCCCGATGACGCCAATGAAACCGACACTAGTAACTACAATTGTAATGTCGGCCGGAATGATATCATCTGATCGATATTGATATTAGTTACACCAGTATTATTTACTTAATGTTATTTGATCGACAGTGATTTACGTTAACATCATTCTCGGTTATTATGACATTATAAAACCGACACTGATATTCTCAACTGTGGTTTCAATTGTATTAATGTCATCAACCGACACTGCTCTCACTAACAACAATGTCGATCTCAATGATGTCAATTTTTCCGACATTGTTAACTGGACTCATGTCATATATTATGACGTCACGTCGTCGACACTACTTCCTGAATTAGGCTGTCGGTTTCTGTGACATCATAAAACCGACACTTTTAATATTTAATTACATATTCATGATATTGGCCTAATGGATGAATAAACTCATGCATCATGAAGCAGATCATCAAAGCTGTAACATCATTGAGTGTGGCTTCATCCGATTAGCTTTCTTGCAACTGCTTGTCTGGCTGCCAATATTAAAAATATAATTAGTAATTACTAAATGCAAATATCAATACTGCTAAAAATGCATATAACAATAGTACTAAAACTACAATACTTACATTCATCTATACATAATCTTCTTTGAGCAATGTCATGCATTTCTCAGTGCCAGCTTCTATATATTTGCACACATAGTAGTCACAATGCACACTACCAGGAGCCTGTTTTGCACACTTTAAAAATAAATTGAAAATGTTAAAAGTCTCAAAGATATAGATAAAAATATAGTGATATAGAATATTGAATTACGGTGTAGTAATACCAGAAAATGTGTTTTGTACGATATTTTTTCTTTCCATTTTGGATAGTGTCCTCCAAGCTTGATGTAGAACCGGTAAGCACTGTCACCGATAAAAAATATTATGTCATGATTATTAATATCAAATCACTAAATAATTAAAATGGTATTAGAAAAGTCATTACGAATCTAATGATCGCAATAAAAAAAGTACACTTAATCATGTTAGTGTTTCAATTAATTAGTCAAAAGTAAGGTTAAGTAAGTGATAGAGGAAAGCATACTCACTCAAAGTTATAAGGATCCATGATGCAATTTCTGTCTCGCCATTCGAACATGGCCTTACCTATGTAGGCTGATACAACATCCCTAGCATTTTGGACCAACACCTTATGTATTGCCTTAATTTGATTCTTCCTCTTGCCCTTCGACTCATGGTGATCCATACCGACGTTGATCGTAGATTGGCATATTGCTGTTGGGTTAAGGTACCCTACTCTCTTAGACGCACCAGAGTAGTAGCACATTCTAAAAAGATGAAACAATATAAAATCAACTATTGTGTTTATTAATAGTATGACTATCATAAGGTTATTATTCATCAAACGACACATTTAGATCCATTGGCACGGTGTTAAAAAGTTCCTCGGGTACCTTAGCTTGGATGACATGAGCATCTTTAGCACATGCTTCTAAGTACCACACGTGAAATTTACGCATTATCCACTCCTCTTTGAACATATGGTTTAATAATAGTGGCATGCCATATTTGAACTCAGAAAAATCATCCTCTGTGAGATCCTAAGATCCTTCTGGAAGACCCTCGGCACCAAAGGAGTGTGCACCACTAGTTTTTTTTCTCATAGGTGTATGGTTGTTTCATACCCTGGAAGAACGCATCAACTGTAAAAGAAAACATTAATGTGTGTTCTACACTTTAGCAGTTAACATACGAGTTAATAGAAGGTACTAACCTATACTCTTACTGGATGTTGTGTCATTAGCACGTGTGGGTTGAGGCATAATGATGTGTACGTGGTTCTCGATCTTCTGTCAGGTCGTAATAACTCTCGATTTGGCGAAGATGCGACACACAATCGATCCGGTCTCAAATCAACACGATTTGAAACCCGCAATCGTAGCACCACTTCTCCTCTGGTTATCAACCGTCCGTACACGATTGACCTCGCCAAGGAGGCTAATCTCTGGCTGCGAATCGAAGAACACAAGCAAGAACAAGGAAGAACGCAACTCAATTGCGAAATCTGAATTAAATCACAAAGTTGGATAACCAACAAACCGTTAAACGACGAAACTGTTTTATAACAGAGGAAAACTAATCAAAACCTATCTCTAAAGAAGGCGGCTACTGAATTTATAGAGTTTAGATCGGCCTTAGGGGTAAACCTTAATACTAATGGGCATAGAAAAGATACAAGGTCCAAAGGCCAAAAGATAGTGTCGCAACACCCGAGCAGTTTCTAGACGTTATATTGTTTTAATGATTCCTGCTGAATCTGGTTGAATTTAGAGATGAGGCCAGTTCCATTGGAAAGGTTATCTTGTTATCTTTTCAACCATATCTAGAACGTCTAAAACGGAGCTTGTATGAGACCAGGGCATCCATTTTAGTGCAGGCTGCTCCAAGAGCCTGAGTCAGGCTCGAACTCGAGTTGTTTGGATCTCTTCCGGGGTCGAACGTGCGGTTCTAATCTTGAGCATCTCCAAGTCCTTCTTCATGATTTTCTTGACTCTCTTCAATATTCTTAATCATGATAAAGTTATTATGTAGCAATCTATTCTCAAAGGAAGAAAGACATGTGTTTTAGAACGAGCTCACCTTTAATCGCAACTGTCGTGGGTGAGTTTCATCAATACTACTTTAAGGACTTTTGTGTGTATCTAACGGAGTGATGTCCTCATCATCCTTTTCTTCTTGTTTTGGAGTCGTCCTTGACTCAAGTTTATTGTCTAGACCTTGACTCCACCATGCTCTGGAACCTGTATGAAAAGGTGGAGGCCACGAGGGTATTTGAACGCAATCACTTGGTGGCTCAAAGATCCTTATAATCTCATCACATAAGGAGGTCATCAATAGGCTTCTCAGCAATATCCTCATTCTCATGTGTCTCAGTAGGCAGAGGGGGGTCCATGATAGGCCTCGCAGTAGCAGCAGCCTCATCTTAATGTCTCTCGAGAGACGGAGGGGGTCCATGATAGGCTCCTCAGCAGCAGCAGCCTCATTCTCATGTCTCTCGAGAGGCAGAGGGGGTCTATGATAGGATTCTCAGCACCAGCACCTTCATTCTCTTATGTTGGAGAAGACCAAGGCGAAAGTGCTGGAGTAGGTCAAGACACAAGTGTCATTTTAACCGTAGATTGCAACACAATGTCTTGTCGGTGCCAAAGGACAAAATTATTAATGACATCTCCTAGATTGTCAATCCTCTCTTCCTCATCAGGATAACCGAGACAAAAATCAAGATACTTGTCATCTACTACTTTGATTAGTTACACCTTGGCACACTCTGGAGGAATAGATACAATATAAAATGTACGACCAGGTATTGTAATGCCTTCTGCAACTTTAATGCTCTTTTTCCTGTAAAGAGCCATATTCAATGAGCAAGGGTATTCTTGATTATATCATCCACTGGGTAGTTAGTCGCCGGTTCAGGAGAGGACCCATGGCTGCTTGGAGACAAGTGCACCATATTGGTTGACAGCTTCTACAGCAAAAATTTCAGTATGTAGCTTGTTGGCTTTTCTGTAACCATCCTTTCGTATCTTCTGTGAAGTGGACGATGTGGGGGCGGCCGTGTCCTCAGTCGGCACTTTCGCTTCTTCTTCAGTGAAAAGTCGTCTAGTGCTTCAAGAGAAAATATGCTACAAAAGATAGAGTTATAAGGCATTTCCATTTGAGTTAAAATGTACAGTGTGAATTTGACTATCAAATACCTTATCGATTGGATTGTAGTCGGGGTCTTCTTGCGGCAGGCGCTGCCTTTTTGCACATGGAGGATAGGGAGGGGAAGGTTTCTCAAAAGAAGAACTACTTGAACTTTTGTGAGAAGCCACATGTGTCGATGCACCAACTTCCTCCATTGTAGAGATTGTGTACTAAAAAGTAGAAAAATATTATTGTATCAAAATGGATATTGAAAACAGAAGAGGGAACAGAATAGAATGACTTTGGCTATTGGGGCAGGTTGCAAATTTAATAGCCTTCAACGTGTAAAGATCAAAGACACCGAGAAAGGGGGCTAAATCGGTGGACCTATAGCACTAAATTCACTACGAACTTAAACTACAAGACTTGACCACAACGGAAGCAAACCTAAACAAGTCTAATAGGCCAAGACACCTAACAATGATAGTGATAAGTAAATAACAACAAGCAAGCACTAACATGATAGCCACCAAGAGGAATCAAAGAACAACCTATCACACAACTCAAATGGTATGTAAATGCTATAAGTAAAGAGAGTGAGATAGAGAATGCTCAGTGATTCTTCCTGAGGTTTCAAAAGGTAGGTGTCTTCCCCTAATCCTTGTTGGACCACTCCTGTCGGAGTCCCGGTCCCTCTCGTCATTCCCGAAACGATGCTCACAAGAGTACGCTTCACTCCCATAGTGAAGTCACCGGCGGCTCGGCTGTCGCACACACTACAAGTGCTACAGCAAGCCTCCAAGGCGCCTCCCTCTTGGTGTCTCTTTCAAGCGGGGGACTCAAAATCTCGTACAAACTAGATGTCGTCTTCCACAATCTCCTCGGAAGCTCGAGCACCGACTCTTAGCCGGTCTAGGCTGCCCACACCAAGAGTAATAGGCAAAGATCACTCCTTTCAAGTCCTACAAGCTCTAGAAGTGGATGAATGCTCCCTATCACTCTCCTACTAGCACCAAAGATCTCCAATCTTGCAATGTGCTCTCTTGGTGGTATCCCTTAGGCTCTCACAACTTTGCTCTAGCAATTTTGATCAAGGGCATGCTGAAAAACATCCCCCTCCATAGTTTAAAAAGGCTCTAAGCCCAAAAACAACCGTTGAGATGTGATGTCATAAAGCTGTCTACTTTATACAATCACCAGACTGTCTGGTGGCTGGACCACCGAACTGTCCGGTGACCCTTCTTCCACCTCTGCCAGGGAAACACCCTCTTTAGAATCCATTTCATAGGACACCAAAATGTCCGCTGCATACCTTCACCGAACTGTCCGGTTACTTTCACTTTTGGACTACCAGTGACATCTTCTATAGACTTCAGCTTCTGGGTCACCGGACTGTTCGATCATTGCACCGTTGGACTGTTCGATGACTGCTCCACGTCGACTCCAGAGAGCACCTCTCTCTGGGCTGGCTCCTCCTGGGCTCACCGGACTGTTCACTGACCTCACGAGACTGTTCGGTGTTGAGTCTTCAGTTGGTTCTTGAGCTACGATCTTCGACTTCGCTTCCTCTGCCATCTTTAGTGCTTTCTGAGGATCTAAGGAACATTCACACCCTCTAACACTTGTATGACAGGAGACAAATGACTTTACCCCCTTTAATAGTGCCGGCATTCCTATAGACTCTCTAGCTAGTCCTTAGCATTGGTCCTCCAGCGCCCGACAACTCCTCTTTTAGGGTTCATCCTTGTCATCCACCGAGAAAGCCCACCATGTTGATATAGAATTAGCGGGGTGGTACCGTCAACACAACCGTTACCTATGGTGTCCACTCAATCACCAAAATTAATTCATACCTTTTAAGGGATTTCAAAGATCAAGAAGCTTACACAATGCTCTAAGGTCCTTGACTCATATGGCAACACATATCCGATATCGCAAGTTGCAAGATATGGTCCATGCTGCCACTCTCATCTCAATTAGTCCACTTTCATCATCAAGCACAACTACAACTGAAAAATGCTATTATAATAAATACATTTGTGCTTAAAATTTTATTGTACTAGTTTATATTTATAAACCAGATGTGATATAGCATTAGCAAGTATTGTACATATATAAACTAGATGTCATAGCAATGTCGGGTAAAGTGACGTCACCAAACTGATAATATTAACATACTTATAGCAATGTCGAGTAAATATGATGTCAGCAAGAACCGACACTTTATATTGTAACAGTGCCGGTCGCCAAGGTCATCAAACTGACATTATTCACACAGGAATTTGACAGGATTCACGCAAGAATTTCATAGGAATCAATTCAAATTCACAGAAAAAAAAGGAATCAGAAAATTTTCTTTTGTTCCAAAGAAGGCCTTACAATGTATCCATAAACTATACAACAATATGCGTATTGATATAAAAAAATGTCATATAGCATTTCAAAGGCACAAGAATTGAGAGGAACAATGTGGGGAGGGGATGCGATTTACAGTTTGCAGATTGTCGGAATGGGGGAGGGGAGTGTAACGACCGGGTTTTCACTTACCTTTCGATAAGTCCCGATCTCACGTGACGTTGCCAATCCCAGGAGTTTGGCAATCACGATATCACAAGCGATCAATCAAAGAACCATAACAGAAATATTAAACAAGAAACAAATTAGAAAATTAGCAGATCAGAGTAAAATGATTAGAATATAATCCTCCAAAGGGGTCCATCGGCACGCAGGCCGGAAATATCTTAGAGCGGATATATCTCTATCGTGAAACCAACAAAAGCAGCGG
The DNA here is from genome assembly GCA_001602315.1 of Zoysia pacifica. Lineage (NCBI taxonomy): Eukaryota > Viridiplantae > Streptophyta > Magnoliopsida > Poales > Poaceae > Zoysia > Zoysia pacifica. Next base: position 14,750 of record BCLH01002303.1, on the reverse strand, counting down.
CGGAAGCATCATCCTGGCGACAGTAGCGAACCTCCTCCACACAGGCTAACTCGAGCGCAGGAGCGGACGTCACGGGCCGTCAGAGACATAGTCGAAGTCGAAGCTGAGCGAATCCTCTGAAAACAACAAATTAGAAAGCCGTGAGTACGAATACTCAGCAAACCGCGTACTACCTAACAACAATGTATGCATGCAAGAGGTTTCAAGGGTAAAGGCATGGCTCAAGTGCTAAATGCAAGTTTAAAACATTTTATTTTATTTAAAGTATGCAATAAAGCTTTATTTTCAAACTTGTCAAATTTTATTATCTTGCCCCGCAGAGATCTCCGTTATCTCGGGCGAGGGTTCATTTTAATGCCGATGTAATCTCCACACTCGGCCACAGCT
>BCLH01002303.1:0-12584 GCA_001602315.1 Zoysia pacifica | reverse complement strand
GCGGCGTCCGATCCACGGCGTGGAAAACGAAGTGGAGACGACGGCGCGCGGGAGACGAGTAAAACGAGGAGAGAGGCGGCGCGAGGGAGATGCGGCGGTTGGGGAATTTCTGGGAAGAAATGAGGTGGGGAAGAAAAAAGATTAGGGTTAGAGGGATATTTATAGGTGGTGAAAAATGAAGGGTTGGAAAATTAATCTGAGATTAATTGAAAAACGTGAAACAATTTGGAAGGCTGCAGAAATTAATTTGGAGAAATATTTAGAGATTCGAAAATCAATTTGGAAGATTTCCGAGAAATAATTTTAGTCAACATAAAAAAAATTACGCGGACTAAATTATTTCGGCACCGGACTAATTTACACAGACAGATTTCGGATTTAGACGACGCGAATTTCGGAACGAATGAATTTTGATTGAAACGACATATTGGAACAGACAATTAAATTGAAATGGAAATTCGGAGAATTGTCGCTTTATTAATTCGAAAATCCTGGGATGTTACAGGGAGACGGCTTACAGAGGAGGAATGGGGGAGTGTACTTACATTAGAGTTTCGGAATGGGTGAGAGGGAGAGTAGACGCTGGGAGACCGAAGCCGAAGGAGGAAACGCGGTGGGCGCCAAGGACGGAGGTGAACGCGCAGCTAGAGGTCGGAGAGGGAGCGCAGCCACGACCGGTGCCGGAGCCAAAGAGGATGAGTAGCCGCGACCGGTGCCGGAGGAGCAGCGACAGGAGCGGCGGCGGGTTATGGTTGACAAAAAAATTTGGCAGCATAACAACGTCACGTGGGTAATGAAAGGCCACCAAGTTTAGTGTTGAAACGATGCGACAAGGTCTGCTTATATAGTAAGGGTACCAATGTCAGGCAGCATGACATCAAAATAAGACTGACACTACTATAGGATTCGTGTTGAGCTCAGCCAAGGCCAGGTTGTATAGGAAGATTGCTAGTGTTGGGCAAAGTGACTTCACCAAAGGACCGACACTACTATGATAAAAGACCGACACTGATGGTCTTGCAATGTCGGTTATTAGTGATGTCATTGCCGACCGACACTGTTAATAAATTTACCAATTTCTTTAAAGTTTTTTCTCAACATATATAATGATATTTGATCTACAATTTGATTTTAGTAATTTGCTTTGGGTAAGGAACCTGTCAAATTTTTGTTTGATTTTTTGAGTCTTTTCTTGACTTTTTTAGTTCAAATGAAACTATAGGTTACCAAGCATATGGCACTATACGACAAGAGTCCAAGAAAATGTTGAATGTAGGTTGAAAGTGATTACAAAATTTATATAAAAATATGTTCTTAAAAGACATAGGAATGCTTATACGCCTATAAAATATTATACAAAATAATGAAACATATGATGTGTAAAAAAATTGAAATGTTTTAAGTTAAGTTGGCTGAGTGATGTTGTAATTTTGGTTAGATTACTGATCAACACAGATGATCTTGCAATGTCGGTTATTAGTGATGTCACTGCTGACCGACACTGTTAATAAGTTTACCAATTTTTAAAGTTTTTCTCAACGTATATAATGATATTTGATCTACAATTTGATTTTAGTAATTTGCATTGTGTAAAGAACCTGTCAATTTTTTGTTTGATTTTTTTTAGTCTTTTCTTAACTTTTTTAGTTCAAATAGAATTATAGGTTACTAATTATATGGCACTATACGACATGAGTGAAGAAAATGTTGAATGTAGGTTGAAAGTGATTAAAAAATTTACATAAAAATATGTTCTAAAAAGACATAGGAATGCTTATACGCCTAGAAAATATTGTACAAAATAATGGAACATATGGTGCTTAAAAAATTGAAATATTTTAAGTTAAGTTTACTGAGTGATGTTGTAATTTTGGTCAGATTACTGACCGACATTGATGATCTTGCAATGTCGGTTATTAGTGATGTCACCCCCGACCGACACTGTCGGTTTTTGTCCGCGTCCGGTATTTAATCCCACCTTAGCTACTCTAGGCAACTAGAACGAGTTTATATTCTATAGGCTGTACCTCAAGAATCAAAAATAGTTGTATTCTGTATGACACAAATGGTCAACTGTAGGGAGCAATATAGCCCCTTTCAGTTGACCATTTGTTCATATAATTGTTCAATCTTTCTTTTTTTAAAAATTTTCAAATTTCAAGTACTTTTAGTAAATTCTTAGCAGCACTACTATAATGTCGTCGCTGATGACATCATCATGCGCCAACATTATAATCCATCAACAATAACGGTTGTTGCTTACATCATTACTGGCCGGCATTATAAGGTTATAACAATGTCGGTCGTTGGTGACATCATTTTTGACCGACTATAATAACTAAACCGTAGTCATTCACGCCTATATATTCGTATCCTGCCCCTTGCTTCTCACCCGTCAGGAACCCCGCCCCTCCTCAGCTGCCGCATGCAGCCCCTCCTCCTCACCTGCAGCACCGCCGCTCCTCAGCCCGCCCCTCCTCCCCTTGCTTCTCACCGTCGCCACACCGCCGCTGCACCCCCTAGCTCCCCTCCCGCCACACATATGGTCCTTCTTTGGTTGCTACTTATGATGCCCAGTCATGCAAGTGTAGCCTACAGGTGAGTATATATTAGATCTGTTTGCATCTTCATTTGTTTACAACTAGTGTTATTTATTCATAATATACCGGATCTGTTATTCTCATTTTAAGCAAGTTATTAGGGTTTATGGCAGTGAGTTCAGGACTCATTCTCAAATTTGGTGTCCTTTATTCTCTACGAGAAGGTTCCATAACAGGCTTTTGTCCATTCCTCAAGAGGTTTGACAGAGCGTGGAGCTCTTGTCAAGAGGTTTGATAGAGCCTGCAACTCTGTTCAAGAGGTTTGACAAGAGCCTGGAACTCTGTTCAAGAGGTTTGAGACATAGCCTGGAACTGATCTGTTCAAGAGGTATGACAGAGCCTGAAACTCTCTTCAAGATGTTGAAGCAAAGAAGACTAGAAGTAGAACAAGACCATATGAGTCTAATTTGTAATGATTTATGTTTTTATAGTCTTATGGACCATATAATATTGAGCATTGATCAGTTTTGTCTCAGTGTTTAAAATGTCTTATACCTGTGTTCATTGAAGATTTTGGGATATGTTAATTGGTATTGTCACTACTGTAATGTCGCTCAAAGATGATGTCATCATACTTGACCGACACTATTGCTAATTGTAATGTTGGTTTTCGCTGACGTCATACTTGACTGAGATTATTACATGGCATAATAACAAAAAACCGACACTTGAAATTGTAACAGTGTCGTCAGCTGACATCACCTAACCGACATTGTTGAGTTTTTCAACAATGTTTCCGGTGACATCATCGTGACCCACACTATTGCTCATTGTAATGTTGGTTTTCGCTGATGTCATACTTGACCGACACTATTACGTGACGTAATAACACAAAAGCAACACTTGAAATTATAACATTTTTGTCAGCTGACATCACCTAACCATTGTTGAGTTTTTCAGCAATACCGTTTCCGCTGACATCATCGTTAGCAACACTATTGCTCATTGTAATGTCGGTTTCCGATGACGTCATACTTGACCGACACTATTACATGACGTAACTTTAGTCACACTTGACTATTCTTGTAAGTGTCGACCAATTTATAAGCTCTGACTTTCTGTAGTTATTCGAGGAAGCATGTAAACTGTATGGACCGATTGGACATTGTAGTGGCCGTGCAATGTTCAATTTGTCCATATTGTTGTACGTTCTTGTTTTTTTATTATATAATTATATATTAGAACAGAGGGAACACTAGTATTTTGGAACAAAGGGAAAAATATTAGCCTTAATATCACAAAACAACAGGACACATAGTAAGGCCACTAGAATCATTTGTAATATTTAATAATTAGATTACAAAACTATGATATCTTTAATTACTTAGCTTGAACTAACTTCCCCTCGCCATCATTGCGCATGTAGGGAACAAGTGATGAATAACCGAGTCTTGCTTCAAAGATATTTATCATTTCTGTACTCGCAGAAAAGGACACCTCATCAAACTGGTTGTATTCTTCATCATCTGTGACATTATCAACCTCGATGATCCTTTGTTTTTCAGGGTAACAATGTGCTTCTTCTCGTATTCGGGTTCGAGAACATAACACTTGTGCAACATGTTTTGATAGTATCTATGGGTTGTCTTTGTGACCTTTGTTGTTTAGGGACACAAGGGTGAAACCCATTTCATCCACCTCTACAACTTGTGGGTGCTTGACCTATTGGCACTTAAATATAGGGATCTGTAAAGTTGTTTCATAGTTGAGTTCCCAAATTTCATCAATGTATCCATAATATGTGTCCTTGTTCTGCTCACTCTCTTCGGCATCTACTTTCACACCACTATTTTGGTGCTGGCTTTTGTCGTCCTTTGCCTTGGTATAAAATATGAACCCATTGATGTCATATGACTGCCATGATGTAAGGACCATCGGCCAATAAACACATCATTTTTTCATCTTTTGTTTCACCAATTGGAGGTTTTGGTTCTTCAACCATGACGTGCAACATTTTTTGTGCTCTTTCATGATCCAATCCTTTGTGGTATGTTTTTTTTACGAAGCTATTCCATGTGTTGTTTGATGTATGATGCTGAAATCTGTAACTGAAGAAGGATACTATAATGTGCATCTCGGACTCTTAAAAAACTCTGATCATTGAATGTTTTCCTTCCTTTTGTTCCTTTCCCTAGGAGCCTCTCCTCGTGCCGTGACACAGACACACCTATTGGTTTTCTATCTTTTATGTAATCATTGTAGCACTCAAGAACCTTCTCAGCTGTGTAACCCTCTGTCATAGAACCCTCAAGGAGAGCACGATTGCATACGTAGCCCTTTATAATAGACAAATAACGCTTATACGGATACATGTGATGAAGATAAATAGGACCGAGGACAAAAATTTCATCTGCTATGTGAATCATATAGTGCTCCATCATATAGAAAAAGATAGGGGGAAGCACATCTCGAGTTGGCACATAGTATCTCTCATTTGTTTACGTGTCTTCTCCAACTCAGCAATGTCGATTACCTTCTCATTAATAGCATTAAAGAAGTGGCACATCCGTATGATGGCCATCTTTACGTATGGTTGTTTGACAACCCTGATTGCAATGGCGAGGAATAGGGTGAGCATGGTATGACATTCATGAGTGTTGTACATACTCATCTTCAGCTCAAACATTGAGATGAGATTCTTTACGTTCGATGAGAAACCTATGGGGACTCTAACACCATGTAGACACTTGCATATTTACTTTTTCTCCTCGTGTGAGGGTAAAACTAGCCGGTGGAAGGTAATACTTTCCATTTGGTCTTATCTGAGGATGAAGTTCTGGACTTATTCCTATTTTTTCTAGGTCCCTACGTGCTCTAAGTCCATCCTTTGTCTTGCCTGGGATATCCAATAAAGTACCAATCGTGCTTTCAAAAACACTCTTTGCAACATGCATAGTATCTATAGCATGGCCAATCTCCAACTCTTTCGGGTACGATAAATATCAATTATTTTTAAATAAAACATCTTTTGGAGCCTTATCAATTTTTCTTTCTTTTTTATCCTTTCACTACCTTGCCGAAGACGGTATAGATATTTCTGACCAATTCAAACACAAATTTACCATCACGATTAATTGGTGCCAAATCTTTCTCCTGTGTACCATCAAATTGATCTTTCATTGCACGACACTTGTGATTTTTTGGTAAGAATCATCGGTGCCGCATGTACACCAACTTACATGAGAAAGAAAAGTACATTGTTGATGTTTGGTGGAGACATACTATACATCATGTCTTCCTTTTAACCTGTCCAGTTAGTGTCAAGCATGTGGGATTGTCATTAATGGTAACAAAAATCATGGCATACAGTGTGAACATCTCTTGTTTGTAAGCATCTCAAACACAAACCCCATCTTTCAATAATTTTTTCATATCCTCCATTAAAGGTTCTAAAAAGACATCTATATCAATGTCAGCTTGTTTAGAATCAGAAATAAGGTTAGTTAATATAAGATACTTCCTCTCGTGACACAGCCATGAAGGTATGTTGTATAGGCTTAGAATCACTTATCAAGTACTATGTGGGTTTGTCATCTCACCAAAGGGATTCATTCCATCAGCACTTAAGCCTAGCCTTAAGTTTCTTGGATCTCTAGCAAATTCAAGGTGGCTAACGTCAAAGGTTTTTCATTATCGAGCATCCGTCGAGAGCTGAAGCTTCCCATCCGTTTTGCGCCCATCAGAGGTCGCATGCCAGATCATGAGTTTAGCATCTCTAGAGTTGGAGAATAGGCGCTTCAACCGATCTATTACTAGCAGATACCACATCACAAGTGCTGGAACTTTTCTTTCATCGACCTCTTGATCATCCAGACTGCTACCAATGCTTTTGTTCATCTTCCTCTTTTTCTTTCCTTTGATCCACCAGAACCTAAATCATCACTTTCATCATTCCTTTTGTACTGACTGACATTGCACATTTGACAATTCATGTCATTTGCGTACTCTTTTCGGTACAATATGCAGTGGTTCAAACAAGCGTGTATTTTTTATTTGTCCAGTGTCAATGGTGACAATAATTTCTTTGCAAAGTACATGCTAGTTGGTAAATTGTTTGGTTTTAGTAATAATTTGGCTAAGAGCTCTAGCAATTCATTGATACTGGTGTCTGACCATCCATTTTTGGCCTTTAGTGTGAGAAGATCAAGCATCGTTTGCAATATCGTGCATTCTTTATCACACCCATTTGATTCAGCGTATAGAAGTTCTTTCGAAGCCTTCTCCAAAATCTATAAGTTATCTAAGCCTCTCATTTTGTTTTCTAGTATTTCCTTGCGCCTAATGTGGCGCAACAATTCCTCGACATCGAAGCCTTCAATATCGTGACTTTCATGAACCACATGAGAATCATCGTTGTTTCTTTTTCCCTTTTTTTTTTGTTGTTTCCTTCCAACTTTGCCTCTTCGATGTTGCCTTCACCTCTTACCCTCCATCTGTTATATCCAGTTCCAACTTCTTGTTCTTCACTGCTTAGTGTATTCGCTTATGTCTCTCTATGTTTAGTCTATATTGAGTAGTTTTTATTGAAACTATTTTTCAACAAGTGCTCATGGATTATTTTAAGCATGTTAAACATTACAACATTCTTGCCCTTCTAATATGGACACCATAATCTATTTGTTTTCATATGTACATTTCTGGTCTTAGCGCCTTCGACAAATGCAGTGACATTTTTGAAATATAGAAATAGATTTTTGCCAGTGACATTGTACATCCAAGATATGTCCTCCATCTTCGCAAATCATTAATAGAAAAAGAAATAAATAGAGAAAAATTATAATATAGAGGATATAAAACTAGATATACAATTAATTGTTACTCTCTCCCCTGCCTCACCCCCACCTTAGTGTAGGTCTTATTATATATATAAACTAGATATCTAACTTATATAGTAATACTCTTAGACAAATCAATATAAAGCAAAAGATGTCAACAAAATTAGTTGGGATCTACAAAATTTTGCCCTAAATCTACAGTAATATTATGCTGTACAATGCTAGGTTTACTTCAAAAACATTAAAAATGATATTCCGCCCTAAACCTACATTAAAACTACATCATAAGACCATAAAACTTTCAAAGATGACATGAATTTATCTCTTGGAGCAATATCTTTTGATTAAAAACAGAATCAAAATCTCCCCCCTTGTATTTCAAATTTCCAGCCACCGTACAGACACACTGTCCAAAACACAATCGAACAGAGTGCCCCGACGGAAGAAAGGGACGAGTATTTATACACGAACTAACAGTGTCGGATATCTTGAGATCCTCGTAAACGACACAATATATGCGATAGCAGTGTCGTCTGACCTACAGCACCAAAAAAGATACTACTACAAAATATTGGTTTCGGTTATGCTTGCCGTTAGCACAACCGACATTGATATGTTCATTATCAATGTCTGTTTTTGTTAACGTTTCTCTGACGCTATTGTGTTTCTTTTCGATGTTGGCTGTGGATGAAGTAAACAAAGACCGATACTGGTGTCATGTTATATAGTATCGGTTCTAAGTGACGTCTTCGAGGACCGACACTATTGAGTAATGCCAGCAATTAGTGTCATTTTGTAAGATAATGTCACTTGCGTCTGACGCTGTTACTGTCACAACAGTGTCGGATTGTAACGTTGGGCGGCCATCGTGGCTTGTTAGTGTCGGCTGTTAGGTTGGGCCAACAATGTTATAATTTTTTGAGTGACATCGTATGCTCGTTTTGTAGTAGTGACTGCTTCTTTGCCGTGACTGCTTCTTTGCCGAGGCTAAAATGTCATCCCTGAGCACAAATAGCTGAAATCACCATATAACTGACCGATCTTTAGAGGCAGAAAAATAGTATTTGGTTAGCATGCAAGATGTGGGTCACGTAAAACCGATTTCAGTTGTCGGTTCTGTTTTTGAACGTGAGGTTTGGTTCAGCACCACCCGACCCGACTTGGCTATAGAATGTGGCTATAGAATGCTTATTTTGTGGTCGGCTACAAATTATATATATATATATATATGCTTGCACGGATAGGGTTAGCTGATGGGCTCTAAACAGGCCTCGCCATGCTGGGTCATTTGCTGGCTCACTGGGCTGCTAAATTAATGGGCCGTGCCGTGCCACTTGGTGGGTCGAGGTGTCAGCCCAAGCACGGCAAGCAGGCTGTGCCGTGCCGGCACGGGCCCGAATTGCAATGGATCGTGCGTGGTTTGGGCCGTGCTTTTTTCATGCTTCGTGCTGACCCGGTTGGCCCAGCCCATTTGGACGTCTACAGTCCGGTGGACGTTGCCGATAACTGGCAGAGTCCATAGCCCAGGCGGCAGGTCAAGCTTCTGCTTTGCATGAGGGAAGACATGAGCCTGAATATTAGACGACCATGCATAGAAGCATAGTCACGGCAACTGTGAGCACTACCTTGTCTTCCATAGTGAGCAACAAGGGTCTTGATTGTTTTTTCTTTGGACCGCAGTTCGTTCTGCTGTGGGCATGATGGTGTACAGAGATAATTATCATTTACAAACCCGGACGTCGGTATATCTAATATAAAACCACGCTTGGATGGGCCCCTCTTCCTTAGGAGTCGCAATGTCAATTCCCTTGATCAACGGCCTTCTTTTTAGCACACTGGACTTACCGGCCTTATGCCTCCGAAAAGGTCCTATTTTTTAGTAGACTCTTTCTAGTTCGCCAGCAAGGCATTTTCCTAAGCAGGCAGGGCTAGAGCGAGGGAATTGGACAATGCTAAGTAATCTCCTCGCCCAAAGGGGTGTCTCGGGTGGGGAAGAAGGATACAATAACGTGGCATCAGCAATGTTAAGGTTCCTACATCTGGGAATTTCACTTCCCATTTGGCTGGTGAGAACGCTGGCGTAATTTCCAGGGCTAGATCCTCTTTTATTTTAAAGAAAGAATCCAGGGTAATGGTCAATACGGAGAACATGAATTCCCTTAGCGCGTTGGATCATCGAATAATGGAAAAATTCCTATCTCTTGTAAGACCACCCATGAGGGTTCATCAACCCATTTCTCGGTCAGATATTGGTCAACAAAAGTACAATTGGAACTTGTCCCCGGACTCATCAGGTGAGGGATCAGCTGTATCGGCTTTCTCTAGTGATAAGGTGTGTGAGGTTTGTGGAGAATATGAAGTTGATGCAATGCAAGCAAGGAGCCAGCAGTACCTCATCAGATCACACGAAAGGTATTGGAATTGTGCAATTGCTTAGGGGCAAGAACTTTCTGATAACTGGTGCAACTGGTTTTCTTGTAAAAGGTGACAGCTTCTCTGAATCTTAGCATTTGATTTTGTTCTCCCATCAGTGTGTGCTATCATTATATTGAATTCCCTGTCCTTTTCTTCGCCAGTTCTTCTGGATCCAATTTTAAGGACAAATCCTGATGGATGTTGGCAATATGTCTTGATCAAGGCCAAGGACAATGAAGCAGCAATAAACAGATTGAAGAGTGAAGTATGATCTATTCTTTGACCCTTTTTACTGTTTTTGCTAAATATGGCCAATTAATTAGCAGAAAATTTTTTTTTATCTACCACCCAGGTAGCAGATACAGAGCTCTTCAGATGCTTAAGTGAAATCCATAGAAGGAACTACCAGGGCTTCATGTCGAGAAAGCTAATCCCAGTACAGTAGTGGGTGATGCCAGAAAGGCCAACATGGGCATCAAGGCTGATGTGGCCCAAGAGATCGAAGAAGTAATAAGTGGATGTCATTGTAAACTCTGCGGCAAATACCACTTTTGATGAGAGGTTCACCTAGTAATTTTTCATATTAAGACCAACAAATCCACTGCTACTAGCACTAATACTATTAATACTAAATAAGTCTATTGGGAACTAAAGGAAATAGAGATTACACTTAGTGTAACAGTCAGGCAGGAAAGTAAGAAAGACATAAAGCAAGGGAATCAGGTAATTCTACAGCTACTAAGCTGCTACTAAGACTACTCCGTCTTAGAGCTAGGAGTTAAGCTTAAATCCCTGGGAGCATAAGACTGTAGCGAAAGTTTTGGAAATTCAAAAGACCATAAGATCTCTGATTCCGCGCCGGTCAGCTAGGAATGAAAGCGACGTACTCTGCGGTATATTTAGTCAAATACTCCAGGTCAAAACATCATGGTTTGATAAAAATGACAGGGGCCTCCCACGTTGGGACAGGATAACTTTAGTGGCTGTAAATATTTGAAATTTCCAGCATTTCAAGTTTACCAATAGAGTCCGATAACATATTTTTACTGGTATAACATTTGAAATTTTAATTACATAAAATCTTGTTTTTAATTTACCTGTGTCCCAGTCCCGCTAACTAAAAGTAAGGCCCCTTTGATTCTCAGGCAGAATTAAGGGAGCTCTGTCAAAGACTGTTTTTTAAAAAAAGTAATTCTTGTTTGATTCTGTGAAGTGATTCTCTTAAATAAACTCTGAGAGCTGAAAAAAGTAGCACAGGTGAAGAACAAGAAGTTCTCCCCTCTGTGAACTTCTCCCATCTGAAATAAACTAAGACTTTACTCAAAACTAAAAATGCTTATATTTTGACACGGATGTAGTATTAATTTCTACTTCTATAAATAAAAAATGTGTTGGTAGTTATGATTTATCTGCCAACTGCAAACTGAAGCCATCCAATTTGCATCCCCCATCCATTGTCCTCCGCTCGCGATGGTGCTGACAGGTGGGCCCGCATTGCTTGCCTTGCCCTCCACTCGTCTCCTCCTTGATGGTGTTCGTCCTCTGGACCTTTCTCATGGCTCAACTACCAGGAATCCATATTCCTGCCAATCCCAGCCTTGATCTGCGCAGATATGTCGGCCTTCTCCATCCCCTCACCTTGAACTGCAGTAGATCGTGGTGGATTGGATACTCCACCCATGGGATGGTGCATCAACGGCCGGGGATGGGGGATGTAGAAGACAGTGCACCTACCGTGTAGTACTTTGTGAAGCCTTCAACTTTAGACACTTCGGCTGTGCCCGCCAGGAGCGCAGGCGTACCACTCCCCTCTTGGATTCCGCCCGCACACTGCCCGCAAGCCGCTCACAGCAACTATTTACTGCAAGTCGCTATCTGGAAGGGCAGCTATGAGTAGCGACCGTGTAGCGCCACAAGGTGGAGCGCTCAGCCACACAGGTGCTCACCATCCTCAACTCCTACGCCTTCAGCTGCCTCTCCGATGCCTAGGAAGAATCCGGTTCCGACGGCGAGGCCAACGACGGCAGTCGTCCACACCCCTCTTCCGTTGTGTTGTAAGTAGCTTCGTTGAGTATTCGGCTTCCGGCTGTGCGATGCCGCACCAGGTCATCTGCTGGAACAGCCATCTCTAAAGATACACAATTGACAGTATAGTTCTTTAAGATTATGTTGGAGTTTTTTTTTTTGTTAGAAATCATATCATGAAGTTTTACTACTTCGAGCGAAATGAAGAAGAAACTTATAAGTGACTAGAGATCATCTTAGTGTAAGCAAGTTCTTTTTTTTACAGTAGAAGTTAGAGAGAATTTCTTATGAGCCATTGAAAAAAAGTTTCAATTCCTTCTAATGCCAATGGAAAAATGATTTTGTCTACTACACCTCCGTTTGAGATTTTCTTTTCCCCAACATGCCACTCTCGAGGGATTTTTTTAATCTTCTAGAGATTTGTTTTTTTTCTTTGGCATAGCTCGTTGAAAGGCTACTATTGCATCAATATCTGTGCAATTTTGGTGGTGATAAAACATATAACGGTAAATAACATTTGTTATTAGTTCCATTAAAAATTTAGCATATATAATAGATTAAAAAATTCATATGAACTCAGTTTACTTTAATTTTTAGATTGTTAAAGAACTAGATAAAATTTTGAAAAAAAATATCGATAATTCTCTTTTTTGATCCAGTATTCTCTAAAAATTAGTGTCAGGTTCCAACTTTAATAAGAAATATTTTAGGGTATTTTTCTATTCACAAGTGGCATGTAGGGAAGAGAAATCTTTAATAGAGGTACAGA
>BCLH01002302.1:23077-54053 GCA_001602315.1 Zoysia pacifica | reverse complement strand
GCTGAATACAAAGCAATAGCCAATGCTACAGCTGAAGTTATGTGGATTCAAATATTGTTACAAGAAATAGGCGTCAAATGCCCGAGAGCAGCTAAACTCTGGTGTGACAATCTAGGAGCGACATATCTCTCTAGCAACCCTGTTTTTCATGCAAGAACGAAGCATATAGAAGTTGATTATCACTTTGTTAGAGACCGGGTCAAGAACAAGCTTTTGGAGATTGATTTCGTTTCTACAAAAGACCAAGTGACAGATGGCTTCACCAAAGCTCTTCCTATACGACAAGTAAAAAACTTCAAGGTCAATCTTAATATGGGAATGTTAAGATTGAGGAAGGCTGTTAGATAAGTCATGTATATTAAGTTATTGAGTTGTAATTATCCACAACTTCCCTAGATCCTAACCAGCTGAGAACTCTCTAGAATTAGACGCACAGGTTGTTGTAATCTCCTAGGATAGGTGAGACCAGCCGAATTAGTAGGATCAAAGAGGTTGTAACATGCATGCATGCGCACAGCGCTATATTAACAAGGAGCCGTCGCACATTGGCAATCATCTTGTCAAACGACGTTAACACAATCTTCCGCTCCTCTGATTTTTATAGTTTTAACTTGGTCCTAGCTCATTCCATTCCAGGAGCTGGTTGTCTCGAATTTGGAGAAGGTGGGCTGACAGTGTTATCAATTTGGTGGGTGGTAAGGCCTAGAGATTCCCAGTGTTGAACAGTCGATTTCAGAGTTGTTCCGCATTCTTCTCTCGTCACAACTCACCAGTGTTGAACTTCCAGCAACATTCTTCGCAGACCAAACAGCACCCTCGCACACCATTAGTTTCTTCTCTGGACAAATCTTCTGAACACTCATGTGCATGATGCAAGATGGCTTGTCAGTTGTCTCCACCATGTTAATTAGTACGATGAAGTATAACAACTTTGTTCCACGCACAGAACACGGACATCTGATACATTATTTCATATAGGTAGGGAGGACCCCCTTTAGTTTCAAATCCTCAACATGGCACCTGGTATTATACAAAATTGGTGCACCAATCACCTTGCTGAGGCTACTGCCCTTCGATATTTTATTTTTCTTTCCACTGTGTTCATTAACAAAACCAAAAAATATGATACTCCCAGATGGCATTTAGAGCATACTGTGTATTGGACGCCAATACAAAAAAAGGTGCAAATTTTAAGTAAACCTATGGAGCATTCCAATACGTGTAATGGGATAGGAAACTGGCTGCTAGAATTCGTCTCAACCAGCCCGCCTGCTTAACTTGCATTCTAACATATCCTAGAGTCCGACAGCATCAAGGGAATGAAGTCCAGATAGAACAGCCCAACATGTCTAACTGAGGCAGTAGCATAAAGTCTATTAGCCAAGTCCTAAGTTTCGACGGTCCTTCCTCTCTCCTGTAGACCCCTCTTTCTTGATTCGAGAAGGTCTAATAATACGGTCAATAATACCATATTCAAGGGCCCCTTCAGCGTCAAAGCGCTTCACCCTAGATAGATCCTCATGAATCTGCAAACAATAAGAATTTTGAGACGAAAGAAATACTTTAACTCAAATTGCAAAGACAAGCATCTTGAATCACATGTTGAAGACCTAGAAAACATGATCTATGAGATGTCATACAAAAACCAGAAAATGGTTACAATATCATATGTTTTTCTTGAGAACATGCAATAGACATATTTTGAGAACATGAATCATCAGACAGTCGGGTGCACATCAAACAAAGCAAACCATTATGCACCACCAATGAGTACATGACAACGAAAGTTGTTCAGTAGGAAATGAATGTTATGAGAAAAAGGCTCATGCAATCAGAAATTCTTGCCTTTTCGACAGAATGACCCGTGTGCTCTGCGAGCTTGCCATAAAGATAGTTCTTGATACGGATAAGCTCATTTGCTTCATTTTCTATATCATCAGCCTGCAGAGAAATGTATAGCAAATCAATACGGCAGTTTCAAAATTAAACCAATCTGCCTACCGCGGCATTACAGACCTGGCCTCGAGCTGCTCCAGCAGGTGATTGAAGTGAAATCCGGCATAGAGGCATTCCAGTACGTGAACCCTTGACAGTACAGAATAACAAAGACATGTTATACTAAACCATATTCGATATAATACGGGATAAAAAAAGTCAATATCAAGCTGCTTACTTTTTCACCAGCCGCAAGAATAAATCCTGCCAAGTTGAATGCAAAGCCCAAGCAGTGTGTACCAATAGGACTCTTGAGACTCAGCATGGTGTCATATAAAGCCATGCACGGTGTAAGCTGAAACACAACGAATAGGCTCAGATTATAATGCAACATGAATTAGCTCAGAGTAACAGCTTTCCACAGATTCTTTGATTACAGTTTAAATATCTGGAGCATGAAAAAATTATTTATATTTATACTATGCTAAATCAGCTATTCATATTTTATTATGCTTTTCAGACAAGCTTTTCAACAAATAAAAATGCTTTCAAAGTTTTAAGAAAGTGCCGCTTGAATGTCACAGCAGCATGACCAAAGGTAAATAAAACGAAATATAATAGTCAAAACTAACAAGTATGGTATTCTAAGGTTCTTACATCTCCTCCTGGCCCATTAATATATAGAAGTATCTTTTTCTCATTATCAATACTGTCAAGATACAACATGCTTGCCAACACTTGGTTGCTGAATTCTTCATCTATATTGTCACCGATGAAGATAATCCGTTCACGATACTGCATAATGCAATTCAAAGCCAGTTATTGAATGTAATGTGAGAAAACAGAATTACAGCCATCCAGTGAAGCATATCTTTACCAAAGCATTCCATATGTCAAGCCATTGCCAGGTTCCTTCACCAGGTGTTCTGTAAGGCACTCTTGGAGTCCCAATGGGCATCATTGAAATACGTGCTCTAGTGGCCCTCTTATTCGACAGCCTATCAAGTATAAATTTTCATCATACTCAAATGTGAAATGTACAAACAAATCACATCAGCGTCATTTCATTCTCTGAAACCTATTCTCAGTCGCTAAAATATCTACCGACAAGGGCTGATCGTTAGACCAGACAACAATCAACAATAAACTATTTTTATCCCTAACTGATCAAAGCTCTTATTATGCCATCTTAAACTGTGAATTTTTTTCTATACTTAATTTTCATCAATTAACAATTTAACATTGTAATTGATAATTGAAAGGTTGCCTGTGTTCATAGCTATTAAATGTGGCCAAAAACATTTGCTTTCATACAAACATTGGATGAGCTCACCAAGCATAATCACCACCTGGAATGGAATGGAGATAGCAGCAATGCAACATAGCATGTATAAGAACTTCTTTCTAAGGCCTCCTTTGGAACGCAGGAATTTCACAGGGATCTCATAGGAATTTCACAGGAATCAATTTAATTTCACAGGAAAAATGCAAGAAACGGGAAAAATTCCAGCGTTCCAAAGGAGGCCTAAACCCTAAAGCAGAGCCATACAACAAGCATACAGATCGGAGCACACGTACCCCAGAGAGATCCTCCTGTTGACGGCGGTGTAGAACCCGGCGCTGACATTAGGGCACGACGACTCCGACGAACCTGTTCAGCATTCTCAACCCGAAAACAAAAATGAAACAGAGGAAACGAACACAGCACAAATTTGAAAAAGCTTCATCAGTTATCGCTCACCGAGCTTAGTCTGCGCCCTGAGCCCGACGAAGACCTTAGTGCCCACGCTGCACGAAAAAGGATCAGAGAAGTCGGGGTCAGTTGGGGAAGGGTTTAGTAGGGTTCGGGGTGATCCGAGGAACGGGTAGAAGGACCCACCTGAGAGAGGAGGGCGGGCTGGCCGCGGCGCGGGGATGGAAGCAGGAGGAGTTCGCCGGCGCCGCAGGGGACAGCGCCATTGGTGCGGGCGGCGGAGTGGTAACGAAGTAGCTTCAGGCGATCGACCGAGTGGATAACGAGGGAGAAGACCCAAGATGCAGCTCTCGTGCAGTCGTGCGCCGAGATTCGCGCGACGCCTGTCCGTGAGGAAGAATGCAGGTATAAAGAGAAAAGACTTACGCCGGACGAGCACTGTACTATTTTTTTTGGAACTTTATAGTATTAGTATAAGGGATAATCCATTTTGTACAAGGAGATACTCCAGGATACAACTTGATCTAGTTCGCGTTGGATCGGGACAAATAGCCAACCTCATAAAGACATGATTAACTTGATAATTTCATAAACCTCTGATGTCAGATGTTTCAGCCGAATTCTTATAATTACAGTCAAATTCCAGTAGCGGCGCTGTTCTTTCATTTTTCCTTCCACAATTGCACAAATCTATAGGTACAATAAATATGATGAGGTCTATTAACCAGCTGTTCATTGTCATAGTAGTTTAGATGCTGCCTCCAATTTCTGAACTTCTGTGGTGATATCTATTTTCTAGTTTCTTTTATTGTTAGCAACTCATCTAAGGCTATACAAAAACCCATCAGCTAACAACAGTCAACAAAGAAGGAATATCAGCTACAAAATTTCATCCCAATATTGTTCTAGCAAGCTTGAGGCCACACTCGATAAGCTCAATCTCTTGTAGGTACCGCTTTTCCTTGTCAACCACCTGCTACGGAAAGAGTTTCAAGTATCAGAATTTCAGAAAGTGTGAAAACCCTGGCGGTTGAGAAGATATATGAAACTATTAGCTCTGCAAACTAAAAGCTACACAACTCTCCTATATAATCATTTTTTGGTGTAGTTTCCATGTTAGAAATCCACTTCAACAGGACAAAATCTTAGGCATGAAGAAATTACTGGGCTCAAGTGAAAGCATATCTTAGGGGTGAAGAATTACTGAGGCCCAAGTGAAAGCACCTTATGTGATTCTGCCATAGCAGATGGAGCCGCACGCCAAAGTTTTAGACTTGTGAAAGCAGAACTGCTTGTGCTTTTATCCATTTTGTTGCCTCTGTCCTCCGTCGCTCCCTCAAATTTTGATTTTGTGGAAGCAAACCAATTAAGTTCACTGAAAGAGTTTTCCTGTTTGAGGACCTGGCGTTTAAAGCCATATTGGAATACGAACCACAAAAAAAAAGACTGATTAATTCAAATTATATAGAAGCCTTGTATAATAACTGTGTTACAGTGAAGGGTAAATAACCAGTTACCGGAACATATGGGTAAATGTTCTGGTAAAATTAAAACAGAATGAAATGGGCACGTAAAAACAAAGTTACCTTCAGCACAAAACCAACCCCTAGTAGGAAACTGTCATAGGTCCAAATGCCACTATTGACTTCATGCCCTCGTTTCAATGGTTTACCCTTGTGAAGAAGTTTATTGTCCATCATGTTTGTAAAAAGCAATGGAACAATTTGAAAGAAGTCTTTCATTTCTTTAAGATCATTACACCGAAGCTTCTACAAGATCCAACAAAGATTGTGCAATCAGAAACAATTAAAAAAAAAAAAGAAGGCAAGAGGTCTGTTCCTGCAACAATAGTGACAGTTTAGAGAAAATAAGATACAAAACCCAGTCAATTCCCTAAAGAAGCATGTATAAACCTAGAAACCCGCACAGGCTGAACTCAGTACCTAGTAAAAACCTAGCTTGGAGAAGATTAATGGTTTCATAATTGAACCGGCAACCATATTTTACCGGTACGAAAATATTTTGGCGTAAAGTAATACAACATCCATTGTTGTATCGACCTGACTGAAGAAGGGTACAAATTTTAGAGCAACAGTTTCCACATCAACATGAAACAATGGAAAAAACAAACTCTAGCAAAGCAGGAGAATAAGGCAGGTGTGCCATACAGAAATAATGAAACCTGCCATTACAGTACCACACTAAGGAAAATTGCCATTGAGAGTCTGTGACATGGACATTTTAAATTTAGCTCAAACAATAATTTCATCTGTCTTTGGGGTGAGGAATACACGTATTAGAAAACTAATGATAGACACTGGAGTAACTAATAAGCCACGGCAAAAGGCATTACCTGAAAAAGGCAGTTTACCAGTGATGCAAAGTTTTGAATTCTCTCCTCCAATGCTTCCTTGCTTTTTGAGGCCATATCCAACATCTTTCCAATTTCAGCTATGTCATCATGCCAACCCACTATCTTGCAACTTGTTGAGTATCCCAAGTCATAATTGGATTTTGTTACATACCTACAAGTATGAGAAAAGTTTTATGACCAAATCACACAATCAAAGTATTAAATTGAGGTAGTTTCAAAGAAGAAACCTTGAAATGCTGTTGGAATAGCGAGCGCAACCAGCAGTAAGTATTCTTATAAGACCTAGTGCGTTGCCTATTCTAGTAACAACAGCTTGTACTTGTTCGAGGAAGTCCAGAGTATGATCTCCAAGCCCACGCTTTCCAGGGCCACATTTTATCTCTCCTGGGGTAGGATGATAGGCACCAAACACCCTGGTATTCTGTTATAACGTACAAAAGTTAATGGGATCGGAGAGCTAAATTACATATACAGGTGCATCTCTACTGAACACTATGGAGGTCTCAAGTGAATCACCCAATCTTCACAGGCAGAACGAGTATGTATAACCTTACATAGCTCTATCTATCACAGATAATACAGATAATTTAGAACATCTCCAAAGAAAAAATTACCTCTGATTGTTTAAACTCCCTCAAATCAATTTCAGTGCCACTTTTAAACAATGCATTGAGATCTATGAACATCTGATCTAAAAATGCCAAAATGGAATCTAATGCTGCTGAAATTTGCTGCAAATTGTACATCACAGTTGAGGATGCAACGTTTTCAATTTGCAGAACTCTTAAATGCTTTCGGCCTTGACCATCATGATCATTCTCAATAAACATCTGCATAATAAGAAAAAAAAAGTAATTTTATGAACCTCACAGAGGAAAAAAAAAGTTGAAAGCACATATAGATTGAGAGAGTATGCTGCAGAACAGAACTCATGAAAAAAAAATCGTAAATCTTGCTTCTCTAACATAACCTGGATTTATGACTTTATAGACATTAAGATTCTTATTGGATTCTCTCTGAATCAAGCCAAGTATAATTACAAACCTGTTTGGCCATACTATAGGAATATTTCTCACAAAATGAATCAAGATGCTGCATAGTTTTTCCAAGATCGAAACTTTTATCCTGAGTATCCATGCTAAGATGAAAATCTTCCAGCTCAACGCCATATTTCATCGCTCCTAATTGATGCATATCTGCATATATCTAGAGCATAGTCGACACAGCAATCATAAGAATACATTTCACAAAATACCTTTTGACTTTCATATCCCAGTAAGAAAAGCACCCTAAATACCTTTTTATCATGGTTAAGCATCACTGAGTAGGTATAGAATGCAGAATTTAGATGGTTTTCCACAAGAAATTGAACATCAACAACTTTGAAAGGCAATCGCAAAGGCCTCAATCTTAAGCACCAAGAAAGATTACGAACCCCAGTCTGACCAGAAGTGCAAGTACAAACTGTGTCAGCATTACAGAAAAGAAAGACAGCATGATACTCAACTCATCGATGTACTTCATAACCTTTGTTGGGTTCACAGCAACTGTTCCTTTTAAATGAGTAGAATGAACATGAAGTCGGAGATCAGTCTCAATATCCCTGCACAATGGAGCAACAACCTCCTACAGAAATACAAAGAGAACGCCTGAATGCTGAGTATCTGACTGTCCTGCTGGTGCGTTCTTGTTTAGTTTCAAACATTATTCTTTCACAGGATAGTGATAAAACAGTCCTGATTTGGTTCCTAATGAAAACTGATATCTAACTTTCATCAAAATAATGGCATCGGATGTCTCCAAGTGAGACACAAGAGAGTTTCTCACCTCCTTCAAAGCACTTTCAATTTCTTCCTCATAACTTTGAAGACCAACTGGTCCAACATTTGCAAGTTTAAGGAGTAACATTCCATCAGAAAACGCATCAATGATGTTCCTGTTAATACAACAGTAGTAAATGTAAGGAAAAACGAATGCTAACTCTTGAGACCTTTTACAAATAGATAAAGTAGGCAAAAAAATCTTTAAGAAAACAAACAAACAAATCGAGAAAAGTGCATGAAATACCAAAAAGAAGAGCTGATGAAAACAAATTATGAATAAAATAAGTGAACTTTAAGATGCAAGATAGATTACAGTTGTTGAATCCATCACAAAATATCGTCGAAGGGTTGTGGTTATAAGCACATTATGAAATCCTCATTGAATCTTTAACACTTACTGTAGCCAAAATAATTTGCAAGCATCTCCATATACCATAGATAACCAAGTCGAAAGCATTTCCTTTCTCCAATACAAGAAGCTACAACTTGTTTTTTCATCAATCATAGACTGGAAATTTGAAAGAATTCTGAACTTTGATAAAAGCTTTCTCACTCTACACAACTCAACATCCAGGTGACCCTGCATTGTGGCTACACATGTTAGTGCTACATATCAATGAAAACAAATCATGTATTAAGTAAAACAAGAACCAAGTATTTAAAAATAATAGGCTACATTCTATCAAACAGTACATCATGAGTACTCAATAAAATTTCTCAGAGGGATCTAGCGACTGCTACAGCAAGATAGTAAATGATTGAAATAAATGGCTAGCACACCATGCTATGAAGAACATCCATTATAATAGAAAGAGTAAGCTGCCTCGGAGAACTTCCACAGCCTTCCAGCAGTTGCATTGATATTAGAACCTACAGTAATTCACAGAAAAGCAATATCAAGGCCTAAATCATTCAGAAAAAGGTAAAACCAAGTATTATCACCAGTTTTAGAAAGAAAATGATTGTACCAAAAAGAACAATAATATCATGTTTGCATCTTAAAATGGTTCTCTGATCTGAAACTGATGCATAAGCTGAAATGGAAACCATCTCAACCTGATAGAGGCTATCAGGTAGTATGCTCTACAATTTTTTCAACTCAAAAGTCAAAATTACTATAATATATAGAATACATCTACCCAATATGCATCTACTTTCTACATGTGCGCCAGACATTTAACCCATTATACAAAAGTGAAGGAAAAAAAAAGGGCCACATATAAACATAATACTTCACATACTTATATAAAAATAATTTTCTGATATGCATTACCAATGAAAATGAATCAAGGAGCTTTGTCTCCATCTCTGCACCACCTAAAGCCATCACCATCCCAGGTCAGAAATACCAAACCAAAGTATGAATCACAAAGCAGCTTCAATTTGTAATTTATGAAACATGAAAAAGCCTCACATACTACGTCTCAACAAGCTAAAAAATCCAGTTTTGTTCACTTGGTCTCCCTTGGCTATTTCAGTTTGCAATTTATTCTGCATAACAAAGAATTAAAACCTCACGAAGGAAGAAAAACAATATACAATTCAGGCAGTTGGCACAGACCTTCAATGGTACTATGAGTTGTTCAATATCTGATTGAATGATGTTGATTATGTGTGGAAGACTTCGCACTATGTTGGGCCCTCTCGTGTTAAACAAGTTTCCAATGGACTAACCAATAATCATACAGTGTTAACAAAGCAGGAACTCAAGTTTCAAGAAAATATCAGCAGAATTCTTCTACCTTCAATGACACGATCATCTGGCAAAGAGCCTTGGCTTTCTCCTTTCTAAGTGGAACCTTCAAATGAGCATTACAGAAACTGATCAAGATAATTTATCAATTTATTTCACTATGATTTGAAGAAAATGGAGAAATGCGTGTGCACCCAGGGGGTATCTGAAAGGTTAATACAAATATTCACAAATACAGATCTCAAGTCAGTAGGCCAATTATACACAAAACAGTAAAGCTCAAGGAATAGATGGGGAAAGCACAAGCCCAAGTGGCCAAGTCACGCATGTGAGCACAGAACATACTAATACAAGAATGCACTAAGTACCAAAAGGGAAGCATGCATTACCTTCAGATGTATATGTAGGTCGAGAATAGATAGGACAAGCATATGTATTCTATCTGCAAGTACCACTCCCTGCACTGAAGAACAAATAAAAATAAAGATGGCCCCACAACTGAATATTATAGCACCTTCCAAAAGTTATCATCTTATAAATCATCAAATTCCACAAAATAATAAAAATATAATGGAGAAAAGATTCCCAAGAAATTTATAGTGGACTATTCATTTCTTTGAAAATTTAAAACTATCATTAAAAAACAGGATCTGTGCAAAAATGTTGGTAAAAATTCCTTAAAAAAAACTTGCTAATAAACTATAACAATTTCAGTCCGCTCAACAGTGGGTTCACAAAGTTTGCTCATAGAAGGTATTACTCAATACAAATTAAGAAAAAAAAAATACAAAGAACTTGATGAAAAAATAAGCCATTTTCAGATTATGGAATTATAGCAATGTTCTTTGGGTGTGAAGTTCACCTTCAAGATATGCTTAAAGTAGGAAGCGGGATAAAAGTTATGACCTGCAGAATCTGTTTCTGGAGATGTCGAACCCATTCTTCAGTTAACATATGAGACTGAAACCATCATAAGTAAAAAAATAAGCATATATAGATGCAGTGTTGTCTTCAGAAATCAAGCTTTTCTATTTACCGATGGATGAATGGCTGACTGGAATGAAACGGACCAGCAAGACAATGAATCATTTATGGCTTGAATATCTCTATACATAGAAAAAACTGAATTGATCAAAATACTTAAAAAGTGACAAGCACATACAAGTAATCAGACATATAATCCTTTGGTTGTGACTTTTCAGTGAAATATTTTTACAGAGATGTGTTCCGGGCTTCTGGCCTTGCATGCATGCTTTTATGGGGAAAGAAAACCCAGATTCAAAGTGAAGGATCACAATAATCTGTTAAGTGTGAATACCACTGTTTCCTTTTTTTCCTCTCTTTCTACAATACAGTAGTTGACCGGTGGAATACCAACAATGAATGGCACATTCCACTTCCAATCAACAACAGAAAGCAGCAATAGTTTGATCAAAGGACCATACCGACCCAACCACCACACACACTTACCTCCAGACTTATATCTAAAAGAAATGTAATTTACTGATCTAAAATGATGAAAAAACATAATACAAGCATACATCCAATTCCACATAAATCCTCAAATACAGTAACCCATATGGCGGAATGGATGATCCTGTTAATGACAGCAAAGGAGGCTTGCATGTCAATTGGTTAGGCACTTAGATGGATTCAACTGTATAGATAACTGAAGAATTTAAGAACATCTTTAATGGCAAAAGAATTGCATGTGCAAAGGTATGATGAAAGACGAAAGAACATGCTGGATAGGGCAGACAAAGGTGGGCATAAAACAAGACAAAGACTAGGCTTCTGACATAGATGAATTGGTTGTATTTGTAAGACTGATTAGTGACCTAGATCAGAAAGTTCCAAACGAAAAGAATCATTAAAAAGCATGCATCATTCAAATAGTCAAATTTGAAACCAAGACATGCCAGAAAAATGTAATGGATGGAACATCAAGACTAATTGAATTTTACAGGGTAACAGTCTATCCACATGCCCATTTTCTGTTAGTTCTATCCAAAAGTGTGCTTATGCCAGTAAACCACATTGATAACTACCAGCTTTAAAATGCAGCAGACAGAAATAATCTGGAAAATAGCAATGGCAAAGGCCCAGAATTTTGGACCAGCAGGAATCCTGGTAACAATGGTAAGGCACTAAGTCATAGAACATGTGAGGAGGGCACATATGGACACCTTGAATGAACTTCATTTAAGTGTGTCAGATAGTTGTTCTTCATGACTCCAAAAACTTCACAAGCTTCCTTAATGGGAGGTGACAAGGATAATGCTGGAGGGCAATAGCACCTCACTAACTCAGAGAGCACAATTCGTTTTCCGACATCAGTATAGACCACTGGAACCAAATGGAATATCTCCACAAGCAGTTTCATTGATTTCTTGTTAGGAGTTTCACCTACAGTCAGCGAATAAAGAAAAAATTCTATGTCATATCACAATAATATTAAAAGGAAGACACAGTTATGGTAACCACTAACCAGAAGGAAAGATAAAGATCTACACATTTTATAACATAAGACTATTTCTACTTCCATTTGTTCTGAACGAAGCTATAGAAATCTAACCAGAAATTAAAATACCAAAAAAAAATTACTACTAGAGCAGTGCAACTAGTAAAAAAGTGCATATCTGTAGATACTAATAACCAAGAATGTTGAACAAGTACCAGTTGCTGATGCGAAGAATAAAAGAAGAGCTACAAGATGGAGAATTGTCTTTTGGTCAAATGGAAGTTCCTTCAAAGAGCCTGAAATGCAAGCTACAATATTGAGGAGGCACACTAAATGCCAAAAAAGGCATAATGAAGTAGACATGTTGAAATAAATCAGTTTTAACTCCAGGTTGCTCACCAATGCGTAGAAGGATTTCAGAACAGCTCTCGGAGAAGAAAGAATAAAATGAATTCAGAAAATTCTGATTGGACCTCACAAGGTTTATTGAAGAACACAGGGGTGAATCTGCTTGCACCAGTCGCTGCAGAACAAAAGATGCAATGAGGTGGCCAACAGCATGCTGCAAGGTAGATGTTCCAAAAGGAAAATGATGGGTTAAGATGAAAGCTAACGAACTAACACTCACATGGAAGAAACCACTGTCGAAAATCTTCTGCAAGTTGTGCACTACTTGATCAAGGAAGTCTAAATCCTCAACTGACATACCAAATATATCAATTTCTGATTTTACCTTACTCATCATCCTTTGAGAAAGAAGTAAAAAATGGTTAGCTTTCTGAACATGTTTGTGCGATTGGCTAAAGTATCACCTGATGCTGTGATTTCTCAATATAGAAAGAAAAAGGATGCAGAAGAGTTTTGTGTAGGAATGTAAAACTGAGAATATTTGCTAACCAAAGTCAACAAATTTCTGGCTGTTGACACACAGATGGAATTTTTTCTGATCACTTTGCAAGTTTGCATACCGATATGACCCATTTATCTTACTCTCTGTTCCAATAATTTTTTTTCCAGCTTTGATCATTAAACCACTAATCATTAAAAAGTGAGACATTCCATGTTTCATAATTATATCATTATATTGTTAAAAAGAAAGAAAGGTGACTGCAGCAGGACCTAGTAAACTACTAAATATTAGTACCTCGAGAACAGAGATAGGTAACTCTGGACATTGCCATTGTGCCGCAAAACTTCATCCAACAGAAGGAACACTGAAAATCCCTCACCAAGCAATTCAAACACTGTTCTCAAATCAAAAATCTTGAATGAGTTTAGCGGTCGTACATTATTGTCCCTGATCGAACAGATTGCGTCCAGTTGGCGGAGCAGATTCCCAAGAATAACCATCAATCCATTGATGATTTCATATAGCTCGAGCAACAGCGGCATTGAGTGCGCAAATATCTTCTGTGGTTCCCCCTCCAAAAGTGATTCACTTGATCCCTCTGCACTATGCCCAAAGAAGAGCAGTTGCCGAAAGAGACCTTTTGATGCCTAGAAAAGTAATACAGAAAACAGATAAGGCCCCAAAAGCTTCTCAGTTCTCACAAGTGTTTGATATCATTTTTTTTCTTTTCTTTTTCTTATTTGAGGGCAGTAAAAGGAGTTTTACTGATTCTAGCACAGTAGTAACTAGCAATGGAGGTTTGCTGCAAAGCACTTTGTGTGAAACAACAAATAGAGACGCGTGTGATGTCATCTGTGATAACTGTATTGACCAGGATAACAAGGTTTCACATCATTTCAGGACCAGCATTGCTCCTTGAGCATACTATGCAAACTGAATTGGCATGCTCAAATTTATAAGATACTTATAAGTTTAACTGCAAAGCCTCAATTTACTATATGTAAGCCTCCAATTTAAACTCCAAAACATGATCTCAAACTTACAATTCAAACAAAGGAGTGAATTGCAGCAATGTGATCCGATTCCAACTTAAAAGCAGCTACCACACATCACAGTACAAAACGGAGCGGGTTTCAGCAAATAATACCGCGTCGGAGAGGCGAGAAATCTCGATGCAGGAGTGGGAGAGCACCGCGATGAACTTGGAGACGGCGACGTTGTCGTCGGCCGCCGTGGCGGTCAGGAGGGATGCAGCGCCCGCGCCGTCGGGGTCGGCGGGGGCCACCCGAAGCCTCACAGAGGCGGAGGAAATCGAAGTAGATGGGCACCCTGATCCGGCACCGAGGTCGGAGAGCGCCGCGCGGGAGCGGAGGCGCCACTCGTCGACGTGCCGTCGCAGCTTCTCCTGCTGCTCCAGTAGGACTGCGGGGGAAGAAGCGCCTGGTCAGGATAACTGAGCGGGGGTGTATACGCCATGAATTAGCAAGCGAGAGATGCTCACGTGCAGCCATGACCGGCGGCGGTGGCGGCGTCCGCCGTCGCGGAGATGCCGGAAAGGAACGGGATCGGTGAGTGGGGTCGATATACACGATCGAGAGAATTTGCATGTTTACCCTTGCGGTCGTGCAGATTGGAAACAGTGGCCGAAAGGCTTGCATTGTCTGGGCTTACTTAACGGACCAGGATAGTTCTCATGGCACTGATGGGCCGTGATACTGTCTTCGGGCAATAAATGGGCCATAATACAAAAGACCATTTTGGGCTTAATACAAAAGACCAGGATAGTTGCTCGGGTTTGACCCAAAATAAGTTCAATTTATTTGCCTTCCTCGTGTGGTGTCAAGTAGGAATACTACACGTGCATCACAAATTACTCTATTCGTTTTTAAATTATTCACTTCTAACATTATCATGTATTATGTCATGTATTATGCAGCTTTTTATCATCAAGTATTTTGCCCCCCCCCCCCAACTAGTTTAAAAAGATTGATTTCATCAAGTATTTCGACCTTCATAATGACATTATAAAATTACAAAGGCAAAGTCGAAATCGGCATCACTTCTAAAGCATTTGATCCAATCAAAATGGCCGCACTACGTTACAGGTGATGCAAGGCTGTTCTGAAAAGGGAATGAGCAATGGCCGCACTCGTTGCAATGATGCTAGCATGGAGAACGGCGTGCGGGGTCGCGAGCGAAAATGATTTTTAAGAAGTGCAAAAACGAAGCGCACATCTCGAGGCTAGTAGAAGACAAAAAATCAGAGAAAAATAGATGAATTTTTTTTTTGTCCCTACCCGTTTGATAGGTATTTGCCGGACGGACGTATCTGATGCCATCAATTTGACGAAATTTGGACGTTTCGGCCTCTATATACGTACGTTCCTTTCGTGCATTCGTCAACAGGTGTGGCTGAATTTGTTTGTAGCTTTGATCCGATTTGGGTGGCCAAGGAGGAAAGAGAGATTTGAAACATCAGCTTCGAGATGAGCCGGTGCTTGTTCGTCTGACAGTGTTGCATATTTGATGAGATCAAAGATGCTGGATGCGTTTGCTTGAGCTTGTTTTCACTGCGGTTGCAGCTGTAGCTACTGTAGCGCATAGCAAATTTACTTTCGTTATCGCAGCCACAACCAAAAATAAGTTGAAGCGAACACATTTGGCTGTAGATCATGACTGCGACCTCGATTTTTTTTTCCCTGACAATGAAATGAGTAGATTCGTACAAAAAGTTCAAATTTAACCAATGTGTTTCTATGGTCGACTCTGCTATCATCGTAAAAATCGAACTATTCTTGATTTTGCAGCAGTAGACAAGAAGAACAGCGCAGTGCTTCTTGCACCGTGGTACAAGAAATCGAATATGCTCATCATCGATACGCCTTCTGGACCTGCGGCTTCCCCTTGTCCAAGCAAAAAAGGTGGAGCGGCACACTGACAGGTGGGCCTCAACTTGTTCACGTGGAATCAGGACGGGCCAGGTGGCCCCGTTCCCTTCCCCCGCCACAAATAGCAGGCTGCCCTGCTCGCGGAGCCGCGACGCAGGGGACACACCCACACAAAGACACGAACTCGAGACACAGGGCACGGGATAAGGCGGGCGAGGAGGAGATGGCGGTCACGATCTCTTCGGTGAAGGCGCGGCAGATCTTCGACAGCCGCGGCAACCCCACCGTCGAGGTGCGCTTCCGTTTTGGCTGCGTCTCTTTTGGATTTCGGGCCGCTCCGTTTCGCTGAAAGTTCGTTTGTTTTTGTCTGAACCTGGATTGAATTGTGGTGTGTGGCTTGTTGTGGCGCTGCCGCGTGCGCAGGTGGATATCGGCCTCAGCGACGGGAGCTTCGCGAGGGGAGCCGTGCCGAGCGGCGCGTCGACTGGTACGTGTTGCGATTCCACGAGTCGACTCTGCTGTTCTCGCACTGCTCTGTTTCGGTTCCGTGGTGCTCGGCTTCTCAGCTAAGTTCGGGTGTCTGATCTGAGCTTGTCGCCCTGTCGGAAAATCTCTAAGCCTGAAAACACTTTGCCTGTTATTTGGCGCGAGCACTGACTCGATTGATCGCTTCAGCCCCGTGGCGAAGCTTGGGTGACATTACTTAGAACGCTTTTCAGACATCGTAACTTATTTTAATTCTGAATATGCTACTTCAGTTATGCTCCTAAAAATACCTTACTTCCAGGGATGGAGTATACAATCATCTTCGCAAGCTCATAGTTTTTAGCTGTTGTTGATCAATTCCTGTGCTATATTTCGCAGATTTATGGGCATCGTATAAACATTTCTTAATATTAACAATCTGACTTCAGGGATTTATGAGGCCTTGGAGCTAAGGGATGGAGGATCTGATTATCTTGGCAAAGGTGTTCTTAAGGTTCGTTGACTGGCCAAATCTACAGTTGTAATGCATTAGAATTCAGTGCCCTGTGATTCAGATCTAACTAACCCAACATGCCAAGGTGCTAGATTAATAAATATTATCTAATACAATTGATGACGTGTATCCCACCTTGTATCTTCCCTATAACTGTACCATGAAAGCTATTTCACGTTAATGCTTTCGTGTTGCACTACACCACATGAATAGTGGTTTTCCTCTTCCAATTGACTAATGAATCATATCTCCTTTTGTTAGGCTGTAAACAATGTAAACAGCATTATTGGACCGGCAATTATTGGAAAGGTATGCATATTAATTTTTAAGTCGGATAATTTCGTTAATGTGATACCCAAATACAAGCACAGACAGCTTAAAATAGGTAATTATGTGTCAGGATCCTACTAAGCAAGCTGAGATTGATAGCTTCATGGTCCAACAACTTGATGGAACCTCCAACGACTGGGGATGGTGTAAACAGAAGGTACTAAAAAGTTACTTATTGTGCTGTTAACCTTTCACCTTGTACTATTCATATTAATTTATATCCTTTAATATCGTATTGAATCACTGAAAGCTTGGAGCAAATGCTATTCTTGCGGTATCACTTGCTGTGTGCAAAGCTGGAGCTATGGTGAATAAGATTCCTCTTTACCAGGTCTGTTAAAACATTGCTACTATGATTTTGACTATTGTATGTTGAGATTTCAGAGGGTGTACTGAAATATCCTTCATTTGCAGCATATTGCAAACTTGGCCGGAAACAAGACTCTTGTGCTCCCTGTACCTGCTTTTAATGTGATTAATGGAGGATCACATGCTGGAAACAAACTTGCCATGCAGGTAATATTGCTTGTAAAATGTGAATTGCTCAGTTGTTTCAGCTATATTCTCTGCTCATTTAACTATTCTACAGGAGTTCATGATCCTTCCAACTGGTGCCTCCTCATTCAAGGAGGCCATGAAGATGGGAGTTGAGGTTTACCACCACCTGAAGGTGAACAGCTATTGTATCGATGAATGTATCTGAAGTCTGGACCTGTTGCTTTGCAGAATGCTAATGCTTCTATATGCAGAGCATAATCAAGAAGAAGTACGGTCAAGATGCCACAAATGTGGGAGACGAAGTGGCTTTGCACCCAACATCCAGGTAATGCTCATATATTTTCTCCGCAGTTGTCATAGGCAGCAGCGAAGTAGTCAATTGAGCACATATTTGTCACTGATTAAGATAGGCTTCTTGGCCAGTTAGTATTACGCTTTTCCACATTAAAGGTTGTATGATGCATGTGATATAATATTGTGTTATTGAACAATTATGCAGGAGAACAAAGAGGGCCTTGAGCTGTTGAAGTCTGCTATAGAAAAAGCTGGTTACACTGGAAAGGTACTTCCATTTTTTTATCTCATAAATAAACTTAGCATATCATTGATATGATCTCTTTTTTTTTTTTTACTGCAGGTGGTCATTGGAATGGATGTTGCTGCTTCTGAGTTTTACAGCGAGAAGGATAAAACTTATGATCTTAACTTCAAGGAGGATGTAAGATTTGTATAGTTTCTCTCGCGGTTTTATCTGGTTACTACTGCTGCCTTACCATACATTGACTTATATTAACTCTCATTGCCAGAACAACGATGGTTCACACAAAATTTTGGTGACAGCATGAAAGAAGTGTATAAGTCCTTTGTTTCTGAGTACCCAATTGTATCAATTGAAGATCCATTTGATCAGGATGACTGGGCCACGTATGCTAAACTCACTGAAGAGATTGGACAGAATGTGCAGATTGTGGGAGATGATCTTCTTGTTACTAATCCCACCGTGAGTACAATGCTAATGATTTAGTTTTCAATTGATTTCAGTGCATATCTGATGATCGTTCATATTTACCTGCACAATACAGAGAGTTTCGAAGGCAATCAGCGAGAAGACCTGCAATGCTCTTCTCCTGAAGGTAGAATCATTGCTGTTTGAAATTACGAATCTTTTCCTAGGTATTTACTACATGTACCGAGTTGTTAATACCATTACCATACGTCTATACGATGACAGGTGAATCAAATAGGCTCGGTCACCGAGAGTATTGAAGCTGTTAGAATGTCCAAGCGTGCTGGATGGGGCGTGATGACAAGTCACAGGAGGTATTCTTTGTGCTCTTAAACGTAGTTAGAAGTCCCTACCTTATATATTTCACTCAATTATTTTTATCTTCTCTTTATTCAGTGGTGAGACGGAGGATACCTTCATTGCTGACCTTGCAGTTGGTCTGTCTACGGTACTGCTCTCTTCTAACCTAGTAGAACATCAGATATTTCTGCATACATTCAGTTGTAAGCTTATTTGCCGTGACATTGTTGCAGGGTCAAATCAAGACAGGAGCTCCTTGCCGATCTGAGCGTCTTGCCAAATACAACCAGGTAATATAAGCACTCATATTGTTTTCTTTTTAGGAATGCACATCTTGATGATGGCTTTTTGAAGTTGATTTAAGCAACCAAAAATTTGTGTATCATTTCAACTTGTGGACGTTAGATATCATGCTCTATATGTTGAATAATCACTGTCGTGGCCTTTTTTGTGACTGCAGTTGCTCAGGATAGAAGAAGAGCTCGGTGATGCCGCAGTTTACGCTGGAGCAAACTTCAGAGCACCAGTAGCACCGTACTAAACCCTTGATACCAAGAATTGCTGGTGCGTTTTGATAAGAACCTACACAAAGCTAAATAAAATAGTTTTTATTATTTGCCCTTGCCATTCTAATGGCTGGACTGATCATTTTGTCTATGCGAAGCATTTTGATCTTCCCCCATTTTTATGTAAATTTGATGGTGATGAGCTGCGCTCTTCAGTGTCTGATGTTCTGGCTGCTACCAGAAAAACTAAATGAGCTTTTGTGGGCAATGTTACTACCTGAATTCTGATGTCTTATGCTGAATTTCTTTAGTATCCAGTATTTCTTCACATTGGTTCAGTTCAAAAAAAAAAAAAAATCTTCACATTGATACTCAGAACAGAATTCAGAGTGTACTGGTGGGTTGCATGACGCGGGGTCATCACGCCACCGCCGGATGGAGGTAGGGAGGGTGCCGTGCAGGATTTTTAACAGCCGAAGAAGCAACTGGAGCATAAAAATAGAAGCAGAACAGACATCGGTAATTCCGAATCGACAAGATAATGTGTTCACTATGCACAGGTGATGAGCTTTATCTAGAACAAATGCAGCACAAGGCCGAGTGCCAATCCAGATGACATTCATTCAACCAATAGCTTCAAAAATCAGCAATATGAAATATTGATAGGTTTGATCTTCAGACTGCGACGAGGGTTCTGTTTAGTATTACCTAGCTAAAGGTTGAAAGATCAGAATGACTACCATAGTATTCGTCAATTTACTCATCCTCCTCTGACAGTACAGTCCAAATCATCCTGACAAGAAGCACACATAGCTCTGGATCATTTTCTTGCTGCAAAGTTGCAGTAGCTAGCAAAAATCAAGGTAATATTTGTTTCCCTTACCAGAACAAGGATAAGAATAGGAGTACAATGAGACTAACTATCTTAAAAAGACGGCGCTTCTTCTCACGACCAAGTTGATTAAATATCTCAGTCACATCAACCAGATGCTGCCTTCGTTGGTACCTGCCAAGGAAAACTCATAAACTTACTGTGGCATGGACTGCAAGCAAGCTAGGTATTGCATGTTTTGAGCATTGTAAAACCTATGGATGCTATAGTTTGAACAAACAATAAAGGTTCTTGCAAAGTAGCGCGCTTAATGACACTAAACCAGCGGCTTTTCAATGAGAAGCTTTAGTAACTTTAGTGATGCTTCAAATCACTAATAATGTAAACACATACAAATATTACTAAAAAGTTAGACAAAAAACAGAGTAACAGGAAAAAGCACTTAAACAGAAGGGAAAAATCTAGGATCAATTATGTAAAAACACACCCCAATATAACATGCATATTGAAGGTAAGCGAAATATTAAGGAAAAACGCTGCCATGTAACCTGAATCATGGAACTGTCTTCACTCTTCAGTATGTCATGTGCAAAACTGCCAGGTAGAGTTAAAAGCAGAAAATGCTGATCATTTGAATCTAAAAATTTGTTGTGCAGAGCACCTATTTCAATGTTTTCTTTTGGTTTTTAGTATAGGACAGGACAGAACCCTTTTGAGCGTTCAGTTGACTATTTACTCTCTGTTTCAGGCAGGCAATCCAGAGCAATGCTTATTGACGAATTTACTGAGCACTGATCCCATTGCACATTAGCGAAAACCTACGGGATGCAACCATTCAGTTTAAAAGGCAGATGCAGGACAAGAGGGACTTACAGCGTATAATTATAATACACCATTGGGACAGAAAGCAAGAACATTGCCCAATGCCCAGATATAAGAAACAACACGCTCAGAAGTGCTTGCAATACAAACTCCGGCATAACCACTTTATTTATCCGAGAGGATGAATCGAACGGGTTGATATAGTCAAACTCCAGATCTGCCAAGCACATCAACTGCAAAAGTAAATGGAAGAAGTGCATCAGTACAACAATCGTGATTAAACATGAGGAGAACCACACAAATTCTTCAGAAAGGTATCTGATTTTGACAACACTCATGCTAAAACGCCTACTCAATCATGTAAATTTTCATAAAGATCATAAATTGACAATGTAAGCGACGCAAATCAAGAAGAATCTACAGGCGGAGATCTCGTGAGCCATACACAGACATCACACATTCAGCATGAACAGTGCCAACGCTACAACAAAACACAGCAACCAATTCATCAGCCCTTCTCCAAGAGCCAAATGGACGCTCCCAGGCCCAGAAATTTGGAATTTCCAGAGTGAATCTAACCGCCCTAATTCTTGAGAGATTCGACTGAAATGACCTGGTAGATGACCAGCACGATGAGCGCGACGACGAGGAAGAACGCGGTGAGCCACATGAACACCATCTCGCCCCCGAGGACCTGGCCCCTTCCCGCCGGAGAGGCAGCAGGCTACCTGCCTCTCGTTCGTGCACGCGCTCGCTCGCAACAGGCAAGGGCGTCGCCGGAACCCTACCGTGGCGGCGTGGCGCCGCTGCGGCCGGCGGCGAGGGACGGTTCGGAGGAATGGGAATGAGAAGGCCGCGTTCGGTGAGCTGGAACGCGTGGCTTGCTTCGCGAGAGTGAGAATCAGATGCGAGCAGGAACGGGATGATGTCGGAGATGTCGTCACAGACCGTAGCACTGCCGGCATCCTTTCCCATCTCGGCGGGAGAAGCTAAAGGCGCGTTCGGATGGTATACTTTCTGCGGATTTATGCTTCGCGGAACACTGTAATGTAGTATAAATTTCGCTATTGGCAAAAACGCACAGCTGCAGCTGCAGTCTCGTATAACGAACGGTCCCTAAGCTAGGATTAACGTCGCGGCGGAAATCGATCAGGAAGAGGAAGTGGTGAAATTTTCTTGTATTCGACAAAAAAAAAAGAGAAAACTTTTGGAATGGTGAAATGTTTTCGACGTGGCCGAAAGCTATAAGCTCCACGGTACTAGCGGGCCTTGCGGCCTGGCCCATGTCTCCTCACTGAAACGGACTCTTCCATTCGCCCTCGATCGAACTGAACCCACCCACGCACCTCAAGCCCAAGGACGGCCCACTCCCTCCCTCCCCTATCCCGTCCGACGGCCAGCGGCCCACCGCCATCGCCGGTGCCGCCGCACCTGACCCGCGACCATCCGCAGCCGTCGCCCGTTGGGCGGGCTGCTGCTCGTCGTCTGGGGACTGCCGCCGCCCGCCGGCAGTCTCCTCGTGGTCTACCGCTCGCCCAGTTCCCCCCGTCTGTCTCGCGGGTTTGGTTTCGGGAAATTTTTAGGTCGTCTTGACAGCAGGCCGCCATGGCGGCGAGGCAGCCGCCGTCTTCGTCCGCGTCGGCGCCCGCGGGAGGGGTGTCGATGAAGGAGTACCTCAAGCGGTACCAGTCCGGCGCCGACTCCGAGAAGAAGGCCAAGAAGAAGACGAAGGAGAAGCCCAAGCCCGAGGCGGTTGGGGGCGGAGTTCTCATCGTCGACGAGGACCCCGTGTGGCAGAAGCCCGTGCAGATCGAGGAGGACGATCCCGCGTCGTCCGGTACGCCGCCTTTCAGTTTTTTAATCACGGAAACCTAAATCTCAGTGCTGTTTCTCGTTGCTTCGGGTGTTGATTTGACTGGGGTTGGATTCGTTGTTGCAGGCGACGATAGTCCTCTGGTGGATGAGGACATCGAGGTCAAGCGGATGCGGCGCCTGGAGGCGATACGCGCGGCGCGACCGTACAATGCCATCGCGGAGGACGGCAGCGGGTGGGTCACCGTGACAGCTCCCGAGAATGTTGGTCCAGCCCGCCACCGGAACTACACTTCATCACCGGAGCGGGGAGGCGAAGCCAGAGAGGATATTTCTCCTCCGCGAAGGAGGCAGCAGCGTCGTGATACGCCATCGCCGGAGCATGGAGATGTTCCTGGGAAGGATCTTTCTCCACCAAGGCCGAGGTGAAGGCGTCAGGACACTCTGTCACCAAAGGGAAATGGTGTACCAGAGCATGTTGATTTGTCGCCACCGCGGAAGTCTAGACAACAAGACCCCTCGCCTCCAAGAAGGCGTGTTCGTCATGACTCTGAGGGGCCACAGGATCTATCACCACCACGGAGGCGTGTGAGGCATGATTCAGAGGAGCCTTAAGACCTATCTCCACCACGTCGAAAAACACAGTACAACTCGGAGATCAGAGATTTCTCTCCACCACGTCGAAGAGCACGGCATGACTCAGAGGAGCCCAAAGACCTCTCCCCACCACGACGATGGAAACGGCATGACTCGGAGGAACCCAAAGACCTCTCTCCACCTCGGCGTCGGACACGGCATGATTCAGAGGAGCCCAAAGATCTCTCACCACCTCGAAGGAGGAAGAAACAGGATTCTACAAATCTGGGTGATCTGTCACCTCCAAGAAGGCAAAATTTGGGGCATGGTACAGAGGATGGAAACCTTTCACCACCAAGGAAGGGCCGGAAATTTACATCAGATTACTTATCTTCACCGCGTAAGGAGAGAGACCTTTCTCCCCCAAGGAAACAGAGCAGGAAGGAAGAAGCTCCAAAGGAGGTGAGGAAAGCTGGATTGATGACGGCAGAGGAAGTCAAGGAGGATATCAGAAAGATTAAGGAGGATGAGAAACTCAAGTGAGTGGCATTTCACATCTTGGTATGTACTCCAGATGCTTACTTGTGGGCTTGAATTTGTAATAAGCTTATTTGTCACTGTTATCAGGTTTGCTGAACTGGATCCCTCCTTGGTTGGAAAAGGGGCAAAGGTAGTATTCCGAGACAAGGAAGGTATGGTGTATGCAGTGTGCGTGGCTGGTATTCTGTACTTATATGGCCAAGCTAGTTTCATATGCTAATCTTGCTTTATGATGTTTTCCAGGAAGAAGGATTAGTGAAGAAGGGATGCGCAAGGCAAGGGAACCTGAGAAGCCAAAGGTTAGTGGATGCTTTTTACTGAATTTCTGTTTTCTAGTCATCTATGTCTTTTCTGCTGAAATATTCTGTGGTCAGTGGAGTTTCAATTCAGGGTCATGCAGTACAATGTTGTTGGAGCGTATTTTTTCTGTCACTTGTTTATCCTGAGCCTTAACATAGTGTTAAGGTGGGGTCATTCGTTGCAAATTATGTAGAAAATGATTTCTCTCACTATTCCTTTCATTCCTATACTGCTGTTAGTACCTGTCATGTGACTCTTTTTTGCATTAGCACCAATGTTCTATATGCGTAAGGCCTGGAACACCCATCCAGTTGATAGAAAGAAAATGAGTGCTAAATATAATTGGATATGAATTTGCAACCAATCAATGTTATTAATTTGAAATGTGAAATGGCATTCTACATGTAGAAGGGAAAAAATGCTAGTAAAAAAGGACTTAGGAGTTTATCGCTGGTAATATTACCTCCTCTTGTGCTAATTGTTGTAATATTCTCACCAAAACAAAGTTCTTTTTTCATGTTGACAAGTCTTTATGGCTTCTTTATCAAAAGGATCGAACCATGAAGATTTTTTCTTATATAAGAAATCAAATTATTTTCTTCTATACTCTATTTTCTGTTCTTTTTTATATGAATTGCCATACTGCAACCTAGTCACACATATCCAGTTAGAACACCTGCGGAAGATAATAGATTTTCTTGGGGTGCATGTCTCTTTTCGCTTACCAATGTTGTTGGCAGGAAATACATATAGAATGGGGTAAAGGTTTGGTGCAGAAGCGGGAAGCTGAAGCTAGATTAAAAGATCTTGAAGCTGAGAAGAGTAAGCCATTTGCAAGAACCAGGTGCTTGGCATATGGTGGCTATTTGTGTTTTCTCAATATTTTGCTCAATTGAGCATGAAGCTGTCAGTTCCTTTGCAAGACTGACGTTGTGCTTGTTTTGCTTGTAGGGATGACCCTGAGCTTGATACCATGCTAAAGAATAGACTCCGATGGGGTGATCCTATGGCTCATATTGTCAAGGTAACTGCCGCTTTTGCTTTTTATGTGGCGTAGTTGAATCTATGGAACTATTTCTTCTGGTTAATAGCTGATATTTGTGCTAATGTTTAGCAGCGGAATGATCCAGATTTTCTTCTGGAAGACTTGGGATCCTCCTCTGAACCGCTATGGCCTAAAACCTGGACGTCATTGGGATGGAGTTGATCGCAGCAATGGTATGTAATTTAGAGTTTTTCTTTTACCATCAATTTCATCATCTAAACATCATGTAGCTTGTAAGTAGCAAAAGATGCTTAAGTGTCATTTAGCAAATTTGTAGGCCAATATCATTAAGAACATGGCCTTACTTGGGGGCTCTGAGCTTCACTTCGTGCTTCTGTTTAGCCTTTATAAAATTTTCATTCAAGAGTGTGTTGTCTTCTGGTTGCAAAATTTAGATTTCCGCTTGTGTCTCACATCTGTTCCCATATCCTTGGATTTTTAAAATTTCAGCCACTGGTTTTGCTGACCAGTGCAGAATGTGACATCAACCAGTCACATTGAACATGTGGTTTAGAGGTTGACATAAAATCTGTAAAACCTTGTGGGTGTTTTTGGATTATTGACCTTCATGGCCAATTTGTTGTTCATTATTTCCAGTGGATTTGAAGTTAATCCTTGAAACTATTCGTGCTTTGTGTTCTGTTCATGTGCCACGTACCTGGTCGCTAGTTTAAAAATTGATTCCCATTTGATTCCTTCCAGGATTTGAGAAGGACATGTTTAAACTGAAGAACGAGAAACAAGCAATGGAGCAAGAAGCCTATCTCTGGTTTGTATCAGATATGTGAGCCTATTTGCTGTCCCAAAACATGAAACGATGCAAGTACGGCATGATGGAGCGGAAGACGTCTACTTTTTAAACATCTTTCGTAAAATGACAGTATAGGGTGATGATTTGATGTAATTTGATGACTTGCGTTTTAAGCATGTTTGATGTAATTCGACAACTTGCTTTTTAAGCATGTTGTAAAGAGGCAGATTTTGAACGAGATTTTCGCTGCCACTCCACTGTTTGCCATACGAGGCACTAGATTGCTATAGTTGTGAATATGAGTGGTGTAGGCCTGCAGCGCTTTCCGTTGAACGATTACACTGTCTAGTAGTACATTGTACGCGGCTGGGATGTTGGAAGCAGATCAAACGAATCCCGGCACCGGCGGATAAGTTCCCGGTAACTCGGGTACAGGCGACATCAACAACCATGGCCTGAAATCCAGTCGGCGGATCAAACTTAACCCGAACGACCCGAGCGACAGAGACGGACATAGAAACAGACTCGGAGTCGAAGAGTATTCTCGCATCGCGGGCTACATATACTAGCCAATACATGTCCCCTCAGAAACCCGTCCTCTCAAATCAGAATTACAGCCGCCGCCTCCTGACAATCTGCTATACGCGTCTTGAGATTGAGATCCACATGGCGGCACCAAAGAACTTGATGTCCCTGCCGTCTCTTGTCTTCCACTACGGCGGCAGCGGGCAGGCAGCTACAATGTTCTGCGTCGCAGACGGCACCCACAGCATGTTTGAGCCCGAGGAGATGGGCGGGAAGCGATGCTGGGGCACGTCCAGCGGCTGGATTGTCTCCTGCGACCTGGCGACCTCGGCCTCGTTCCTGTGGAACCCGTCAGCCCCGGACGGCAGCGATAAGATCTCTCTGCCGCCGATGACGCAGCCACCGCCTGCGGGCTCCTCGTGCGAGCTGTCCGGCTCTCCCACCGACGCCGGCGGATGCACGGTGGTCCTATCCGAAGCCGGCGAGAACACCGTCCTGCGGTACTGCCACGTCGGCGCCCCCGCGTGGACCAGGCACGAGTACGACATCGGCGGTGTTGTCAGCCCCGTCTTCCCGGACGCCAAACGCTTTGTATTCCACATCGCGTCGTGTCGCGGCCGGTTCTACTACCTCAACACGTCGACGAAGCTGGGCGTGATCGACTTCTCGTCGACGGCGGGGCCGCCGGAGTTCAGCGTCCTGCCCGTGAAAGAGCTGGAGCCGCTCCGCGACCCTGGGCGTGGTTCCTGGGTGCAGGGGCTCGCGCGCCCCATCAACATCGACGGCGACCTCTACATGGTGTGCGTGGTGTATCATGGTTTCGACATGAACAACGCTGTCGACGTCGGCATCTACAGGATGGACTTCGCGCAGAACGAGTTCTTCAGAGTAGACAGCATCGGCGATCGTGCAGTCGTTGCGTGCAACTGGGTGGGAGGGTGGTGTCCGGCCACCCAGTTTGGGATGATACCGAACAGCGTGTACTGGATGAGCCCGTTGGATAAACGTCTGCACATTTTCGATATCGAAACGAGGACGGAGATACTGTTGAATCCTTGCAAAGGTGTTGCAGAGCCGTACCATGGGCCGTTCTGGATGATCCCTACTCATCCCTGAAGTTTTTCTTCTTTTTTCTTTTCTTTTTAGTTAATTGTT
Source organism: Zoysia pacifica (assembly GCA_001602315.1). Lineage (NCBI taxonomy): Eukaryota > Viridiplantae > Streptophyta > Magnoliopsida > Poales > Poaceae > Zoysia > Zoysia pacifica. Next base: position 26,359 of record BCLH01002302.1, on the reverse strand, counting down.
TTTCTTTTCTAATGTAGGAGTACCTTTTTTGTGCGCATTTTATCATCTATAATCGACCACAATATCGTTGTCACAAGCATTGTATCCATAAACTTTTCAAGTGTTTTTCTTTTCAATGTACTAGTTCTGTTAGTCTTGCAGATTCCAGAATTGCTTCTCAAATTGACCGGTAATTTGTTTACCGACTTTGCATGCCACTCGCCGGGCTACGATGGCGTTAACGTTTAGGACTATTGTCCGTTGATCAGTATTCGAACTAATTTGATCTCGCGAGACGAAACATAGAAATCCAGGATGTACAGTAGAGATAACAGAGACATTGCTGTCCACAAACAATACTACTCCTAGATCACCAGCAATTAAAATAAAGATCGTGCCCTCCAGATTAAAGCTCGAGTCTAAAAGATAAAACATTGTAAATATTATTTTTATTTCAGTATACAAGTGAAGCGCAGGAGAAGAAAACAGTTTCTCCCTTTGATACACCGGAGAACACATCTAAATCGAAACTGTTAGCTACGTGAGCCCTTTTAACTTCTGAATTTCAGCCAAGGTTCTAAATTTTATTGGTTCAAATGCAAGGCTTTTGCACTTAAGCAGCTACACTCTTCTGTTCAACCACCTGTGTCCACTCAGCTGGCCACCAGTCTGGTTTAAAAGCCTTTACCCTCACATCGTTCTTATCTCGGATGTGAAGGGATGAATTATGTTTAAGTGCCTCTTCCAGTCTCAGCAAGCCCATTCCACGAGAGCCGAGTGCTGTGTTCACGCTGCCAATTTTCTTTCCAGAGGCCACGTCAACAACTTCTGAACCTGGGGCTACAGCCTGCTCAAGTTCTGTTAACAGGAGTTGCAAAAATAAGTATATGATTAAAAGGATAGTGATACACTGGTATTTAGTATAAAAGTTTCATACCTTGTCCATTTTCATTGACAAACATCATCGGCATCAAGCGCTTCCGGATGACACCACGATGATGTGCCCGTGCAATAAGCTCCTGTCCGATATAGCACCCTTTCCCAAATGAAATGGCATTCAAGGCAGCAAAATTGTACTCAAGTGGGATTGCCTCTCCTGAATCAAAAGAAGACAGACAACGTCACAAAAAGGGAAATGAATTTGCTAGCAATTTGGTGTTCTGTTCAGGAAAAATAGTTGTACCAAAAGTTTCATAATTTCCAAAATGATGTTGCTGGATGCATAATTGACAATGAGAGAAGCATTAAGTACTTTATCACATAAGTTTCCACTGTGAACCAGGAAAGCTGCACATTGGCCTAAGCCTAAAACTTACTAAGCTATAGAGGTCCATGAAAACCATGCACCACCAATACCATCCAACCTGATGTTATCATGTGTAAATAAATATAGTTCCTTCCTCTAAACTTGTTTGGAGGATATAAATGTATGGCGGGTGCATTCACAGTAGCAAAAGGATCAACAATATTTTATATCACGGAGACGTTATCATTTAGGACTGGTTGTTCTACATATCACTGAATACTACAACGGAAATTCTAAAATTAGCTTCCTCCAATTCAATTGATTAAGTTCCTAGCTTCTATGTCAAATACATTGAATACTAACAAGAAACTACACCACGATGTACGGTTACAAGAACAGACATGCTGACTCTGTAACAGTATTAGCAAATTATGTACATGAACTAAAAAAAGGGCAGCCTGCTGCTTGTTGCTCCCACTTGGGCAGGGTTCAGGGAAGGGTCCGGCCATTTTGTGCCTTTTTTCTTGCATTTCTGCAAGGGACTCTTTCCACGACTCGAACCCGTGACCTCATGGCACGAGGCAATGGGTTTACCATTGAGCTATTGCTCCATCTCTTAATAGCAGATTATTTACATGAACTAAGTATTTCACAATATGCAGCACCAAAATTCTACATTAGCAGAAACATAAAATGCCTAATAGCATCAATGTGACTGTCTTGACAAAACCGAATGGAAAACATATCTTACCTTTCGGGATCTCAGTTGAACCTTCTGCAACTCCATTTTCTATTCTCCATAGCTGATAATGGCGCTCATCTGCTTCTTTATCTGATTCAACTAGTGGTGCTGCAAATAAACCAGCAGGTCATGTGTCGAACAGAATCATGTTTCATTTCAGTCACTGAAATCTCATATTAGGAGAGCATCAGAAATATCAGTCAGTGACTTACGTATCATATCTGCTGGAAAAATTCCTCTGTAACCAAGGCAGTTCAACCTAGGATCTTTAAGCCACTGCCAACCATGACCATTCCCTTGTGCAGCTGACTCAGCAGCGTGGTCAGTACCTTGTCCCCATCCAATCGATTGAGCCTCAGGTTCTTGAGTAGAAGGTTCAGTAAGCACCACATCACACCCAAATCGTTGCCAACAAGCAAAGTCCTCGCTTACATTATCTATATCAACCTTAGATCTTAGCCGGTATCTGAAATTTGGGAATATGTTGTCACCTCTCAAGATATAAGATTTACAAACAGCGTACAATTTTAGGAATATAAATTCACTGAGAATGTAATCCAAGTAGCATGTGATGTATCCTCAGCTACAATATACAGAAACTATCGTATTTACAGTTCCAAATTTGCCACTGTAAAATATCTAGTTATGTCTAAGATGCTGATATTGATGAAAATTCAAGTTAGACTACAGCAAGTCAGCAACTATTTTATACAACTGAAGGTTCCAATACTCAATTGGACTCCCAACGGTAGCATTAAAATGCAACAAAGTGTGCATCAAAGCATACATACTGAATCAATATTTCCACCCTGAACAGAATAATATGAAGAAAAGCCTAATAAAAAAACAGAATCTGTTAACCGAACAAACACTATTCAGGTTGATAAATTCCAAATTTTCCCAAATTAATTCTACTTGACAGCCGGTGATTTGATCAAAAAAGCCCTATCCCAACAGAGCAGAAGCTTTTGAATGTAACTAACTACTCTTATTATAAGTAAACTGAGCACATTTGACCACTTGACTGTTCAACTAGCGAGCGAATCAATCACCTCTTAAAGCAGGCGAGGAGCTCGTCGACCTCAGCCGCATCGACATCAGCGAGCACCTCCCTTGGCTCCCCCTCCTCCTCCCGGTTCCCACCGGGCGCCTCCCCGGTCTGTGGCGCGGAGCCGGTGCGGTCGAGCATCTGCGACCGCGGCGGCGGGCGGTAGAGGAAGAGGTCGTAGAGGAACCGGCCCTGCGGCGTGAGCAGCGCGGCGTACGCCGGCCCCGCGGGCCCGCGCGCGGGAGCGTTGGGCGTGGGCGCGTACCG